>SJYQ01096450.1:23783-132909 GCA_006410935.1 Redunca redunca | reverse complement strand
CGTCCAACCTCCCAAGGTCAGGATTGAATATAATGTGTGTCAAGGCTTTCCAGGTGATCCTAGTGGTAAAGAACCTGCCTGCAATGCAGGTTAGATGCGTGAGACTCCAGTTCAATCCCTGGGTCAGGAAGATTCCCCTGGAGGAGGGCATGGCAACCCATTCCAGTATTCTTGCCTAGGGAATCCCATGGACAGCAGAGACTGGCAGGCAGCAGTCCATAGGGTCACACAGAGTCAGACATGACTGAAGCACTCAAGGCTTAGACTCACTGGACTCCCCACTCACTCAGCTTGTTGGCATAGCCTGCAAGCATCCTCACATTAAGGCCTTCTCAGACAGCTGGTCCCTCCATATAAGTATGGTGACCAAAGAGACATCTCCAACCTCACTGCCACTGAAGCCTTGAAGGGTCAATACATAATTCCTTGCCCTCAGTCAGGGGCCCACTTGCCAGGCCCGCCTCAGGAGCCTCTCCTGGGTCACTGCCCTTCACCGCAGGACCTTGAAGCAGGAGACCACTCACAGAGCAAAGGTGATCGAGAGGTGCCCCTGTGAGGCCTGGCCAGATATCCTCACCTCCTGCTGCATTTCCCTGGTGGTGCATTGCTTTCTGGTGCAGCTCCAAGGCAGGTGATGAAGACCCTGGCGGCCCACCCAAGCAGAAAGTGCATCTGGCCCAGTAGAGCCTAGTGCCTGACCACTCAGGAGAGGAGGCACTGAGACCCTTACCGAGCAGGTCCTGCAGAACAAGAACGCCCCTCTCATTGTGCAGGTCTGAGAATACACACAGTCTTCCAATTCCTCATATTCCCTGAGGGTGCGGTTCGTGGATTTCCTTTTCAGTAGAATATACATTCCAAGGAAACAGCCACAAGATCTCACACAATGCAAAGTGTTTTCTGCACGATTTCTGTGCTAGCCCTTAAGTAAATAAATCAGTGACTTTTGATGTGCTTTCTGCTGAGGAGAAAATAGCTAAGTAAATACAGCGCCTGCCACAATACAGGAGGAAGGCAGGGGCGTCCGGTGCATGGTTCTCTGCAAAGTTATTTATCTCTGACCCTCGGGAAGGCTCCCATTCTGCACAATTCAAGGGGCTGTGGCCTGCATGAAAAACCAGCAGGACCTGGGTTGATTTTTAAGGTCCTATCTACAGGACCTGTTTTCTCCCTCTTCTTTGATGTTTTCAAACATGTAGGATGATGCCCACACATTCATAAAACAGAACACAAACACGACTGGGCTAATCTATCCCCTACAGAAATGCAAAGGGTTGGAAGGAGGTGAGCGATCCCAGACCAACACCACTAGCCCCTTCTTCCTGTGAAGGAGCTGGTATCTCAACTAACATTTCCTGTGCATTTGAATGACACAGACAGGGAATTAGATATTCAGGGTACCATGGCCCAGGGTCCCTACCTTCCAAGATGAATCAAAGCCAAAAGGGAAAAAAAAAATCAATTTACTTATTATTTTATACTTGGTGGCTCAGACGGTAAAGAGTCTGCCTGCAATACCAGAGACCCAAGTTCAATCCCTGGGTTGGGAAGATCCCCTGGAGAAGGAAATGGCAATCCACTGCAGTATTCTTGTCTGAAAAATCTCATGGATGGAGACGCCTACCAGGCTATAATCCATGAGGCTGCAAAGAGTTGCACATGACTGAGCAACTTCACTAAAGGCTCATTCAAGTTTTGCTTCAAAAGGAGAAAGATGCCCCGTCATTACCATCTCACTTTTATTAAATATCTTTAGCCATAGACATTTTCATACAGGTTACCTACTGGAATGCCAGGGAAGGGGGCCTTTCTTAATAGATTGTATGTGCAGTGCAGAAGTCTGAACCATAGTCACCACCTGGATGGACAGGACAGAAAGTAATTAATACGTTACTGATTGAGAAAATTATTCTAAAATGCAATTATCAAAAGAAACATAAAGTGGTTTTTTTTAAAGTAGCTAAAATTCATCAGAAGTTTTCTCTGTGTGAGGCACTTTGCCTTACCAGTATCACATTTGAAATAAGCCTTTCTTCCAACCATTCCCAGCATCTCCTAAACATCTGTTAATAACTGGGAGCTTTGACTAGCTCTGCAGGCATCTTCACATCTTTGTGCTGCTTTTCTTCACCTCTAATCTCTCTTCAGAAGATGATCATTGGCCTCGTCGGAAGTGACTTAAATAACCAGAAGCAGGTTCCTTTCCAAGATCAGTCTTCAGGAAGAGTGCAGTTCACCTGGAGCCCAAGCATATTGGGGAAGAGGAGGAAGAGAGAAGAGAGATGACCCCCAGGGCAGAGACTAAAGTCACCAGCAGAGTCCTAAGAGCTCTTCATGCTCAGGAGAAACAGGAAGACAACAGGCTCCTCTTTGCAGGGGCATCTAATATCAATACACCTCAAATCATCACATACATTTAACACAAGGGGTTAAACAGGAACCGTGGGCCTTCCTGCCTGCATTTCCTGGCTTCCTTATTTGGCCCGTTACTGAGTCCCCATGGGTTTTCTCAACTGTCCTGTTTCCATGAAATGTCAAGGATCCCTCGTGAGCAAGCAGGGGCTGCCCGTGCAAAGTTGCTTGTTCTAGAAAATTCTCCCTCCCTCCATGCTCCCCACTGGGAACTCAGGCAGAATTGTTCTTCCCAAATCAACACTTGGTAAAAATAATCTGAGCCGGGGAGCCACGGTACCGTGGACTCTGAGGACCAGCTCCCGCTCTACCGTCTATTCTGTAGTCGGGATATCTGTGCATTAACATGGGGCAAGGGATAGAGGGTGGTTGCCAGGAAGAAAGGAATGATGAGGACACCTGCCATGGGAGAGGGACTGCCGTGGAGCTGGACCAGCCACCAGTATCGTGAGCTTCATCTCCAGCTCATTCCTACACTGCTGACATCCTGACACTGCTTTCCTTGGAATTTGGCTGTCCTCAAAGAGGAGGGAGGTACATCTGGCTCAGTGTCTGGGCTTTATCACCTCTAACATGCCTCACATATCCTTAGGATGAAGCTGGAGCGGGAGGCGATTAAAGGTGGCTGTCCTTTTTTGACACTCACACACCCCATAGAAGGCGGCTTGCCTATGTCCCCTCCCTCTTGAATGCAGGTGGATCTGGGTCTCCTTTCACCAATAAAGTATGGCAAACAGGACAGAACATGGCGCCAAATTCCGGGCTCAGGCATTATGAAAGAGCTGCAATCTTTTCCCAACTCATGGACCCTCTTGGGTAACCCTGAAGCACCGTTAGATAGCCAGCCACCCCTGGGTGCTCTGAGGAGGCCTCTGAATCATCACCCCAGTCAGGTTCAACCTGCAGCCACGCCTGCCAATGTGCCAGATACGGGAGCCAAGAGTTTGGACCACCAGACACCCATTTGCCAGTGGATAGCCACCAACTGAACTCAGCCCATGCTACCTGGAGCTGGAAAACCATCCAGCCATGCCTGGCCAGCATCCCTGACCCACAATATCCATAAGATCTGACAAACTGTCTCTAGTCTCTGAGTTCTCCAGATGTCAATCAGGAGATAACCAGGAGCACCCTTGCTGTCTTCCACACACTATTTCCAGCTCATGTCGGACTGACGTCAAGTTCCCCCTTCACCCGTTAAACCAGAACACACAGCTCCCAGGGCAGACCCGCACACTTACTGTGCCTGGAGCTTTCTGACATGTGGGGTTCCATCTCTAGGGACACAGGAAGGAAGGGCAGCAGCTGGGGGCAATGAGCCAATCCTAGGAGGCTTGGTGGGACGTCTCTCCTCCGCAGAACCTCCGTGCACTGGCCACATGGAAGCTCTCAGTCTACTAAGCAGAACCAGTCCTCCAGGCAGTCATGCAGAGTGGAGTTTCTCAACCTCAGCACCATGGACTTTTGGGATCAGGTGATCTTCGTGAGGTTGCTTCTTTGTACCACAGAACACTCGGCAGCTTCCTGGCTCCCTACCAGTTGTGACAACCAGATGTGTCTCAAGCATCGTCTAAGTTCTCTGATGGCAAAATGTCTCCTGGTCCAGAACTTCTGCCCTCCAGTGTTTTGACATGGCCAGGTAGAAGCGATGCCTCCACAAGAACTTGCAACCCCAGCGGGCCACGTCACAGAGCTTATTCCTTCAGATGTCACCTTGGGAAATCTCTGCCTTGTTTGGATCATTCAACAGATACTGATTTCCTCTCTTGTATGTGGTCCTGAAGGGAGAAGGATCCCAGGTGGCTGCCCTCCCCTGGAGGTACCATCAGGACCAGGAGGTCATGTGCACTCACGCACTGCAGCCTCTCTCCTTCAGCCGGCACCTTTGAGCTGGGAGTGAGGATGCGGATGCCAGGAGAGGAGTGTCCAGAAACCAGTATCCCAGACATTGCCCAGGACTCTGCGCACCTGCCACCAGCCCCCAGGCAGCTCTGCTTCCAGAAAGGTTGCTCCAGCTTTCACGTGAGGTTCTGCCAGCAAGTCCCCTGGGAACCACCCCTCCTTGGAAGGGGAAAGGCAGACAGGTCCCATCTCCTGCCATTTAAGTTTGTAGCTGCAATAACACTCCAACCCAACCTGGGTAGATAAATGTTGTGGAAAATGGATCCTTCCTGCCACAAAAAGAATAACCTGTTGGCCTTTGGAATGATTCAATTGTTTGGCAAGTATATAACCACTACACCTTTAATGCCAGGGTGGTGGCCAGAAGGGTTCCTAAGAGAAAGTGCACAGTCAAGAGAGGGGGACACAGGGATGCCCTGAAGGTGCCTGTTCGGCAGATGCATGAAGCCCCAGGTGGCTGAGTGTGTCTTCTCTTGAGGGTGAGAGTGCGGTGGGGAGGGGGCACTGAGAAAGTCCATTCTCTCACGAATCTCATGAGAATGAGAGAGAGGAGATAGGAAGTACATATGGGGCAGACTGGGTGACGGTGAGTAGTTGTTTAAAAGGAGACTCTTGATTGTATTTAGAAACAGTGGGAAAGACCCAGTGATGGGGAGGGCAGAGTGTCTTGCTGAGAGGAGGCACCTTGGAGATGGAAGGGCTTGAATACACAAGTGGATGGATGGGTGGGTGACTAGATGGATGAATGGATGGTTGGAAGGGTGACTGGGTAGGTAGATGGATAGCCAGACTTGGTGACGAGCTGCCCTTCAGGGCATACTCACCCATCCCAGAACTGGCCTCAGATCCAAGCTAACATCTCCATCTCCACCCCTCATGAGGAATACGGTGGCCCCTGGATCAGAGTCCAAGACATCTGTCCCACCTAGCCATAGTGATGCACTCTACTTGCCTCTTGATGGTGGAAATGAAAACTTAGGAGTATCTTTGCATCTAGTACTTCTTCATCTGAAGCTCAGTGCCCCAAGCAGAGTAACCATTGCTAACTCCAGCTGGAGGAAGGACAATGCACACCTTTCGTATTCATCAAATGCATGTCCAAGAGGAGATGCAGGAGGCATCCAGCTCAGAGCCAGAAGAAATGAGCACACGGAGGACATGCTTGTGCAGGCAGGGACTTCAACAGGAAGTTCCGGGGCCGCACGCAAGCACATCTGTGGGGCATCTGTGGAAGAAACTGAGGGAGTGTGAGCCAGACCCCCTACTTTGTCCAGAGGATCAGGGAAATAACACCTAAGCCACATTCCTAAAGGATGACATGGATGGCCAGCGAAAGCCGGGGGACTCACTTGCCAGCCCACCCCCAGTTTTGTCCTTGCTGGTGTTCCCGTGGAGGAAAGCCGCCTGAACCCACGTCACAGGCTCCTCCGAGGCCTTCTCAGCACATCAGTGTCACAAAGCTCTTAGTAGCCAGACTGGATGCTTCCTGCCCAACTCTGGGGCAACTTCCTCTCAGTCTGTTTTTTTTTTAATCTTACTTTCTCTTATTGCCATTTGCTGCACAGAACTTGATCCCTGACTTGGGGCTGTTATTGGAATTTTGTAAACTGTGACATCACAGCATGATATGGTGCCATAGTTTTCTACATACAGGTTCTCTGGACAGATTTATATAAACTCAAGCCCTCTGCTTTCCTCTGAAGGTCAATTACAACTCCAGAAATAAATACATAGCCAATTTTAAAATCTAAAACTGACTTACAAAGTGATACTTAAAACGATCCACCACAAACTGTGAAACCTCGAATAAAAATTGTGCCTTGAACAATAACCTAAAATTGTCAAAAGAATTTTTCACAGCTTCATTTTATGATATTGTCCCCTGAGACAAAAGTACATTTATTTATTTCATGCATTCAGGATTTAAATATAGAGCAATTCCAAGGTATAAGTTTACTGAAAATGCATTTCCACACATATTTGAATATTTACACCTTGGTGCATTGAAACAGCATCCCCAAGTATTCAGTTTCTTTGCTTTTCATAAATACAAAGCTAAGATTCTATTTGTACTTCTTTATACTCCAAATATACATTTGAGGGGGGCTTCCCAGGTGACTGCAGTGGTAAAGAACCCGCCTGCCAATGCCGGAAATGTAAGAGAAGAGACATAGGTTTGATCCCTAGGTCAGGAAGATCCCCTGGAGGAGGAAATGGCAACTCCACTGTAGTATTCTTGCCTGGAGAATCCCACAGACAGAGGACCCTGGAGGGCTACAATCCATCAGGTCCCAAAGAGTTGAACACGACTGAAGGAACTTAGCACTCAAGCACATACCTTTGAGTAGTTTCCATCCTAATGAAGACAGAAGACTGGATTTACCATGATCAGTATTCAGCACCTTCCCCTCACCGTGCATGTTCTACTACTTTAAACAGCCCTATACGGCTCCCCAGACACACACACACATACCAGTCTCCTGTGCAGTGGAAGGAGAGGGGTGGAGGACATGGCCCCTTGAGCTGAAGCAACCACCCAGTCGTGATGGCAACTCTTGCAGGGCCCTGGGCTCCATCCTCCCCGTTCTGGAGATGGCCTTGCCCTTAGCACCCGCCTCCCACTCAGGCAGGTCTGTCCAGAGGTGGGGCCTTGCGTGACACCCTGCACAGAGACACTTGGCAGTCATGAGGCGTCTGGCACAGTACCTGAGGCCATGCACCACCCAGGCACCTCCTTTTCCCTGTGGAGACTTGCACGTGGAGAGACAATCCAGAATTTGTGACACCTTAGTCCTCTTTCCACAGCTTTGTCATGCATTTTCCATCTCCCCCGAGGCAGGACAGTTTCCATGAGGAGACAGTGCCAGACGCATAGTATTTCATCACGCTTGATTCACTGTCAGCCAAGAAAGCCTGTTCTTTTCAAACAGCAATTTGGAGCAGTCACCCTCTCTCCAAACCATCTTTCGCAGGGCTCAAAGTTATTTGTTTATTGTCAAGAAGTATTCATACTGTTTTCCTGGTGCCACCACAGAGTGGAAAACTCTGCCCCACCCTCCCACCCCAGGAAACAAAGTCACACTCTCCCCTCTTGACCCCTAACTTCACTCATATACATCCCACTTGAGGAGTGTCTCGGGTACTCCCAAGAGAAAACAGGTGATTATTTCTTCCAGTGAGCTCCCCAAAGGCATGGATGCAACTTTTAGCCTTGCAAGGAGCTCGGAGGACCCTGGGGAAGAGCCAGAGAGCTCCTAGGCCATGGTGTCGTAAGAGTGATGATAATAGACGTTTCTTGAGTGCCTGCAGTATGCCAGGCACTGGGTGTTCTTCTGTGATGACACACCACTCCCTAGAGGGGTGATTCTGTCCAGAGGAGGAGAGTCATGTAACCGAGATGTTTTCCGGATCTGGGGTTCATTCACATGCTGCTAGACCCAGATCTTACAGGTTTAACATCCTTTTATTTATTTTGAGAGTGTCCACACCCTGCAGAGGACCATGGGGAAACACACATCAGGCCAAGATAGTGCCATTAGGAATAGAAAGACTCATCCTCACAGCTTTGGCACAAAGGGCAGCAACAGTGGGAGAACAAGAAGGAAACCAGGGAGGAGGTATCCTTGGCTCCCCAGAAGCTCAAGGCCAACTCCATAGGGACCGGGATCCACCTGCTGGTAAGAAGCAGAGTCAAAAAGTCAGAACTTCGCACTGCTCTCTGGATGCCCATGGGTTCATGATCAGCTACTGATGAGACAGTCTTATTTGAGAAGGTGGAGTGTATCTGCAAGCTCCCCAGTACTGAGAACCAAAGGGAACTGCTACACACAAACTGGGAGCCAGAATCTTCCCAACTTGATAGAGGCCCAGATCTGGGTACCAGATCCAAGGCCAGAAAAGACAAGCCCTAGAATCCCAGTCTCAGTATTCTGTCCAGAGCATGCTGTGACAGTAGAAGACTCCAGAACACACTCTGCTATCTTCCCAGCCACTGTGGAGGTTGTTGCAATCACATTTTTTCCCAGGTGGGAAAGAAGGAAGCAGCAACTGCCTGCATCTCCTGGAGACCCTGCCAAGGGCCAGATGTTGAAGCAGACTTCCCAACACAAAGCCAACCCTCTCCAGGGTGCAAATCCTGGCTTCCGGCTTGGAGAATTATTAACTCTGTGTTTTTAAAAGCAGCCGCTTGCCTTCAGCCCTAAAGAGCATCAAAGCATGGAGCTCAGAGTGTGCAGACCACTATCTTGCCAGGCCACGTGATAAACGAGAACATGATCATTGATGTCAGAACTCATATCACGGAGCCCATAAAAGTGGGTAATAAAGTATAAGGAAGCTTTCTCAGAAAGGCAGGTGGTTTCAGTTTTGCTGAACTTGGGGCACGCGGGAAGGGAATGGCCAGGAAATGGATCGTTTGGGGTTGTTTACTCAGTGAGGCTGTTCTTATGAGTGGGCAGTAAATCCACCTCAGGTGGCTTCTTGTAAACCCTGCAGCATGAGTGTAAACAGATCAGACCAGGTGTCCAGACCCCACGATGGTCTCAGTCATCACCCTGCCAGCCATGGGCTGGCTGCTCACTTTGCTTTTAGTACTTCTTGATAGCCCCCTCTGCCTCTTCCCTATAACAGATGCTTAAAGGAGGGTCCTAGACCAGCCCCATCAGTATAACCTGTGAGCTTGTTAGAAACGTACAGACTCAGGTTCTCGCTGCTGCTGCTGCTGCTGCTAAGTCGCTTCAGTCGTGTCCAACTCTTAGCGACCCCGTGGACTGCAGCCTACTAGGCTCCTCTGTCCACGGGATTTTCCAAGCAAGAGTACTGGAGTGGGTTGCCATTGCCTTCTCCCCAGATTCTCCCTAGACCCACTGAACATGAGTGTGTAAGGACAGCCTATGCCTATGCCCTGAATAAGCTCTCCAGCCAGTCTGATGTCCTTGAACAGTTAAAAATTATGGATCTCTAGGCTAACTCCTAACTGCTTCTCTGACCCCAAAGAGTCCTTCCTTTAGACCAGGCTGTCTACATACAAAGATGGGTAGATGGGTAGGATTACCACTCCCAAAGGCTTCCCAGGTGGCACTAGTAGTAAAGAACCAGTCTGCTAATGTAGGAGACATAGGAGAAGCAGGTTTGATCCCTGGGTCGAGAAGATCCCCTGGAGCAAATCATGGCAACCCACTCCAGTATTCTTGAAGGGACAATTCAAAGGGCAGAGGAGCCTAGTGGGCTACAGGCCATGGGTCTCAAAGAATCGGACATGACCAAAGCAGCTTAGCACACACCTATATGCACCAATTCCAAACCTCAGTGACCAAATCATTCCCTCACTTGGGTTCTGGAGGCCTTTCCACTGCCTCCTTGATAAATTCCCTCACCCCGGGGTTTTCATGGCCCTTCAATTTTTTTTTTTTTAATGGCGGTAAAAAGCACATAACAAAATTTACTTTTCTGATCATTTTTAAGTTTAAGATTCAGCAGTATTAAGTACATTCACATTGTTGTGTAAGAGTTGCCATCATATATCTCTAGAACTCTTTTTCCTCTCTGAAAACTGAAAGTCTATATGCATTTAGCAATTCTCCATTCTCCTCTCTCTGCAACGTCTGGCAACCACCATGCTACTTTCTATTAATATCTCTATGAATTTGACTGCTCTAGGTCCCTCATATGAGCAGAATTACACAGTGCATGTCTTTTGTGGCTGGCTTATTTCACTTAGCATGTTTTCAGATTCATCTATGCATGTCATAGCATGGGTCAGACTTCTTTCTTTCTGAAGCTGCATAATATTCCATCGCATGCACGTGCATTGCATGTGTACCACAGTTTGTTTTGTTTATCCATTCAGCCAGTGATAGACACTGAGTCGCTTTCTACCTTTTGACTATTGTGAGTAGTGCCGTTATGAACATGGATGTTACAAATATCACAATGATATTCAATATCATTGAATTGCGAATTCATTTTTTAAAATTATATACTCCAAAGTAGAATTGCTGGATCATATGGTAATTCTCTTTAATTTTTTTTAAGAACTGCCATATTATTTTCCACTGGAATTGTACCACTTTACATTCCTACCCTCAATGTACAAGGGTTCCAATATTCCCATATTCTACCAACACTTACTGTCTGTTTTTGAATAGTAGCCATTCTAGCCTGAGAAAGCAATAGCAACCCACTCCAGTACTCTTGCCTGGAAAATTCCATGGACAGAGGAGCCTAGTGGGCTGCCGTTTATGGGGTCGCACAGAGTCGGACACGACTGAAACGACTTAGCAGCAGCAGCAGCGGCAGCAGCCATTCTAGCTGATATGAAGTAGCATCTCATTGTGGATTAGATTTGCATTTCCCTAATGATTAAAGATGATAAGCATCATTTTGTATTATGTAACTTCCTTGAAGAAATATCTATGCAAGTCCTTTGCCCATTTTTTAAATCAAGTTGTTTGTTTTTGTTTCCTTAGGTAATAGAGTTCTTCATATATTCTAGATATTAATCCCTTTTCAGAAATATGATTTGCAAATATTTTCCTCCCTTCTTCAGTTTACTTTTTCACCTGTCAATTGTGTCCTTTGGTGCATAGAAGTTTTTCTTTTGATGTAGTCTGGTTTTTCCATTTTTCTTTCATTGCCTACTCTTTTGGTGTCATACTTGAGAAATCATTGTCACATCCAATGTTGTGATATTTTTCCCCTGTGTTTTTCTCTACCATTTTTATAGCTTTAAGTCTCACATTTAGGTCTTTGATCTACTTGGAGTTTGTTTTTTGTATGGTGTAAGGTAAGGTCCCACCCAGCATTCAAAAAACTAAGATCCTGGCATCCAGTCCCATCACTTCATGGCAAATAGATGGGGACCCAATGGAAACAGTGAGAGACTTTATTTTCTTGAGCTCCAGAATCACTGCAGATGGTGAATGCAGTCATGGAATTAAAGGATACTAGCTCCTTGGAAGAAAAGCTATGACAAAATTATACAGCATATCAAAAAGCAGAGATATTACTTTGCAGACAAAAGTCCATCTAGTCAAAGCTGTGGTTTTTCCAATAGCCATGTATGGATGTGAAAGTTGGACCATAAAAAAGCTGAGTGCCGAAGAAGTGATGCTTTTGAACTGTGGTGTTGGAGAAGACTCTTAAGAATCCCTTGGACTACAAGGAGATCAAACCAGTCAATCCTAAAGGAAATCGAAACAATAGATTTCCTTGAGATTTATTCCATATGAATTTGGGGATGGATTTTTCTATTTATGCAAAAAATGTCATTGGAATTTTTCATGTGGATTGCTCTAAATCTATAGATAGTCTTGGATAGTGTTGATATTTTAATGAGATTGCATCTTGCAATCCATGAACAAAGGATATCTTTCTGTTTATTGGTGTCTTCTTTAGATTTATTCAACAGTATTTTGTGTGTTTTAATGTACAAGTCCAGAGAAGGCAATGGCACCCCACTCCAGTACTCTTGCCTGGAAAATCCCATGGATGGAGAAGCCTGGTAGGCTGGAGTCCATGGGGTCGCTAAGAGTCGGACACGACTGAGCGATTTCCCTTTCACTTTTCACTTTCATGCATTGGAGAAGGAAATGGCAGCCCACTCCAGTGTTCTTGCCTGGAGAATCCCAGGGACTGGGGAGCCTGGCAGGCTGCCATCTATGGGGTCGCACAGAGTCCAACACGACTGAAGCGACTTAGCAGCAGCAATGTACAAGTCTTTTACCTCCTTGGTTAAGTTTATTCCTAAGTAGTTTTTTCTTTTTAATGCTTTTGTAAAGGGGATGGTTTTCCTAATTTCCTTTTGGATGGTTTGTTGTTCCTGTATGGAAGAACAACTGGTTTTGGTAAGCCAATTTTACATTTAGAAACTGTGAATTTGTTCATTAGTTCTAAGAGTTTTGTGGTATTTTTAAGATTTTCTACGTATAAGTGCAAAGTTTTCTGCATGTATGATTATTTCTACATTATGAAACGGTGTTGAATTTTATCAGATGCTATTTCTGTATCAATTGAGGTGACCATAGTTCATCCCTCGTTCTGTTAATGCAGTGTCTTATATTGATTGATTTTCATTCATTAAAATCGTTCTTTCATTTCAAGAATAAAACCACATTTCATGGTGTATACTTATTTTTATTGTGCTTTTGAAGTAGGTTTGCTAGTTTTGTTGAGAATTTTTGCATCAATTTCCATAGAGGATATTGTGGTTTTCTTTTCTTGTAGTGTTTTCATCTGGCTGGGATACCAGGGTAATTCTGGCCTCACAGATTGAATTTGGAAATCTTCCTTCCTCTTGAATATTTTAGAAGAATTTGAAGAGGATTGATGTTCATTCTTCCTCAGATGTTTGGTAGACTTCATCTGGTCCTGGGCTTTTTTGTTGTTGGAAGGTTTGTGATTACTGATTCACTCTCCTACTAGGTATCAGTTCAGTTCAGTCACTCAGTCGTGTCCAACTCTTTGTGACCCCATGAATAGCAGCACACCAGGCCTCCCTGTCCATTACCAACTCCTGGAGTTCACCCAGACTCGTGTCCATCGAGTCAGTGATGCCATCCAGCCATCTCATCCTCTGTCGTCCCCTTCTTCTCCTGCCCCCAACCCCTCCCAGCATCAAAGTCTTTTCCAATGAGTCAGCTCTTCGCATGAAGTGGCNCTTCTGCTTCTGTTAGGTCCATACCATTTCTGTCCTTTATCGAGCCCATCTTTGCATGAAATGTTCCCTTGGTATCTCTAATTTTCTTGAAGAGTTCTCTAGTCTTTCCCATTCTGTTCTTTTCCTCTATTTCTTTGCATTGATCGCTGAGGAAGGCTTTCTTATCTCTTCTTGCTATTCTTTGGAACTCTGCATTCAGATGCTTAGGTCTATTCAGATTTTCTATCTGTTTATGATTCAGTCTTGGTAAGTTTTGTGTTTCTAGAAATTTGTCCATTTCATCTAGGTTATCCAGTTTGTTGACATACAGTTGTTTACAGTTTTCCCACATAATTTTTTTTATTTCTATAAGATTAATTGTAAAGTGTTTGTTTTTATTTCCATTTTTAGTTATTTGAGTCTTCTTTTTTCTCTAGTCAATCTAGCTAAAAGTTTCTCAAATTCGTTGATCTCTTTGAAGATTCTTAGTTTCACTGAGCTCTCTACAGTTTTCCTATTTTCTATTTTATCTCTGCTCCAATCTTTATTATTTTCTTCTTTCTGCTAACTTTAGGTTTAGTTTGTCCTTCTTATTCTAGTTCCTTAAAGTGTAAATTTAGATTGTTAGTTTGAGATTTTTCTCTTTTAAAATGTAAGCCTTTGCAGCTATACATTTGCCTTTTAGCACTGTTTTTGCTGCATCCCATAAGTTTTAAATGCTGCCCTTTCATTTTTATTTGTCTCAATGTATTTTCTAATTTCTACTATGATTTCTTCTTTGATTCATTGGTATTTTCAGAGTGTATTGCTTAACTTCCCTGTGTTTGTGATTTTCTAATTTTTCTTCTGCTATTGATGTCTAGGGCTTCCCTGGAGGCTCAGTGGTAAAGAACCCACCTGCCAATGCAGGAGATGTGGGTTCAGTCCCTGGGTCTGGAAGATCCCTTCGAGAAGGAAATGGCAATTCACTCCAGTATTCTTGCCCAGGAAATCTCATGGACAGAGAAGCATGGTGGGCTATAGGCCATGGAGTTTCAAAACAGTCAGACATGACTTAGTGGCTAGACAACAAAACTGATGTTTTGTTTTACTCCGTTTTAGTTGGAAAAAATAGTTTGTAAGAGTTTAACCCTTTTAAATGTATTAAGACTTATTTTATGATCTAACATATGGTCTATTCTAAAGAATGTTCCATATACACTTGAGAAAAAATACATATATCTGGCTACTTTTGCTGAAGTATTCTGCATGTGTCTGTGAGATTCAGTTGTTTTATATTCTTGTCACGTCTTCTCTCCCTTGTTGATCTTCTGTTTGGTTTTCTATCCAGCACTGAAAGTGAGATATTGATGTTTTCTACTATTATTGTCATCTGTTTCTCCATTCAGTTCTGTCAATGGTTGCTTCAAATATCTAGGAACTCTGATGTGTGGTGCATATATATTTATAATTGTTTTGTTGTGATGAATTGACTTTTTTTTGTCATTATATAATACACTTCTTTGTCTCCTGTAACAGTTTTTGACTTAAAGACAGTTTTGTCTGATCTCATTTAGGTAATATTTACGTGAAGTATTTTTTTCCAACCTTTCACTTCCAAGCTATGTATGTCCTTAAATCTAAAGTGAGTCTTCAACTGGTTTCTAAAGTTCCCACAAAGTTGCTTTTGGTCTGCATGTCGTTTACTTCATATTTCTATAGAAGAGTGAGGACTTACAACTGTCTAGTCTGCCATCTTGCTGACATTGCTGCCACATAGCACTCCATTTTTATTAAATCAATATTGCCCTATTTCTCCCTTGGCATTTAACCTGTACCTTCTGATCCCAGATGGCTCAATGGTAAGAAAGCTGCCTGCCAATGAAGGAGATGCAGGAAGACCCTGGTTTGATCCCTGAGTCAGGAAGATCCCCCTGGAGTAGGAAATGGCAATCCATTCCAGTATTCTTGCCTGGAGAACCCCCATGGACAGAAGAACCTGGTGGCCTATGGCCCACGGGGTCACAAAGAGTCGGACATGACTGAACACACACACACACTCACATACATTTGATCCTTAGAGCCCTGTGACCACATCTTTTTCTTAACACATGCCTCATTTTGTTTGAGAATACTTTTTCTTCCTTACTTAAGTTTGAGAATCCCTGTGGACTTGATGGAAATTGATTCCCAGGATCATCTCCTTGTGAATCTGGGTCAGGCTATTTCAGGTGGAGCCCAGATATTTTTATTTTTAACTAGTGCCCTAGGTGATGCTTAACCAGAAAACTCTGAAAAATAATGTAGTACAGGCTGCTGTTGATATGTGAGCTGCCACTAAAGTTTTCAAGAAATAGAGCCTTGAGATTATGTTGGTATTGCCCACATTTGATGAAATGCTAGATAAGAGTGGTGGATTCATGTCAATGTATGGCAAAACCAATACAGTATTGTAAAGCAAAAAAATTAAAAAAATTTAAAAATAAAATTCATTCAATTTTTTTTTTAAAAAAGAGTAGTGTCTAACATCTTTTCTCACTTACTTCATGCCAGACACTCCAAAACTCTGCTCAGATCTCCCTCCTCTACAGATGGCTACCTGGCCCCTACATCAAAGTGGTGAGCTATGAAACAGGACAATGGGAACCACTTTGCTGAGCTGCTGGGATTTTATGGGGGCGGGGGGAAATGGCTATTCATCCCCATCATGTTGCTCCCTGAGATGTGTACTTCCATTCCCTTTGTTTCACCTGTACCAACAGTCCACATTCACAGCCCTGACCCCTCACAACAAAAGTCAGTGTATTTGCCATCCTGCCAAGACTGAAATTTTCAAAGTCAAGGAATTTCTCTCTAGCACCTAGCATAATGCTTCTGCCGTGTGGAAGCTTAATAAATATGCATTCAAAGATTAAATGCAAAGGATAGAATGAGAAAAATGGAAGTAATCCTAGGTCAATTGTTCTCAAACTTTAGTGTGCCTCAAATCCCCTAGAGATTTTGTGGAAAGGCAGAGTTGTGATTCAGAATGTCCTGTGGGGCCATCAGCGGCTCGCCCTCTCACCTCACTTCAAGAGTCTGAGGATGGCCTCTTCCAAGTCATCTGTTTGATAGATGCTCAAGTAGAATGTATGAGATAAAGAAATCATCTTTAAAATATCTGAGTCACTTTTTATCACCACCCCCAATTTCACCTACAGCTGCTGTGGCTAGTTTCAGGACAAGTCCCATCCAAGCCCCACACAACTTCCAGCTTCGTAATAGCCTCCAACAATGGACAATCATCATTACTAACCTCTAGAAGGGTCAACCAACACCCATACTAATGACTGTAACATGGAAAAATGGCAACAAAAATAGAAGATCTCTAGGGAAAAATGAAATCTTGAATTGGTTTGGTGTGTGGGCGCCAACTATATAAAAGCACTGAAGAGTGTTAAGGGACCAGAGAGGAGCCTGATGTTCTGAGGACCACCCCGCTCCAAGTCTACAAGGGAGGGAGAACATAAGTAGATGTGTTCAGGAAACCACGAGAAGCACACAGTGGTAAAAGTGTAAGCAGGACACAGGAATGAGAAGTTAACATTTGTTTCCACAAAGACGTGAAATCAGAGAGAAGTTCTGGACATCACAGCTTCCAGCCTAGACCAGATGCATGAAGATGCTTGGAATGCTGGTCACAAAGACGCCTGGACCAACGCCAGGGCAGCCCAGACCCACCCCATCACTCCCTGCCGTGGACAGTCTGGCTCCAGGCATACAGAGACAGCATTGCCCATTTGCTTTGCTGTCTTCTCAGAAATACACTGCTTTCTGAGGTGCCTGCTAGATCAGGGGATTTAATAAAAATATATTTGTTCAAAGCCAGGAAGGTGAATTTCCTATTTCCTGTCTGTTTTATAACTTATCATATTGCATTTTCCCCTTCCTATTCCTCAGTCAAATCACATGCTGTGGGGAGACTGAGCTCTCTGTTTTATGACAGTATTTGCAGGGGGTGTCCAGCATTCCCCCTGTTGCAACAGGCGGCTATCTGTTGACTTTCGCATCATCTGTCCGTCTTTCCCAAAGCATCTGACTGGCCTTGATGAGACGTGTTCACCAACCAGATCACAGTCCCAGATGGTTCTGCGTTCTAGCCTGACTGTGCATTCCCATCACCTAGTTAAGTTTCTAATCCACCAGTGACCAGGCTGGATCCCAGTGAGATAAATCTGTATCCATAGGTTTAGTATCTAGACCTTGGCATTCTGTAAACTCCCCCAGTGGTGGGCAGTCACGCGCAGACAGTGTGGGAGTCACAGCTCTTTCCCAGGAGAACCGCCATCCTACAAGTGTGATGCACAGATGAAGATGTCCCCATGGAGACAGGGCAGGTGATGGACATGTCACGTAGCAGAATCCCCTCCTTCCATATGCAGAGACCAACTCGGCCATCTTTGTGTACCCACCGCAGACTCACACAGCATTTTTCAGCAGGTCACCCAACCAGTGTTTGCTAAACCTGACCAAAACAACATTCCCTTTAAAAGAAAAACATTTCCCTGTATTCGAGAAAACAAAAGAGACTAAGAACTATAGAGTGAACTTTTGGACTCTGGGGGAGAGAGAGAGGGAGAGGGTGGGATGAGATGGGAGAATGGCATTGAAACATGTAAAAATAAATAAATAAATAAGAAAAGAAAAAAAATAAATAAAAGAAAAACATTTATCATGGATCTCCTATCTGGACTTTATTATTCTTATCATAATGTGAATTAAATATGTATACATTTAGGTATACATTTCGTATACATTTTGAGCTTTTCAGCTTTTATATAACTGTAAAACAAAATAATTGTCAAATCTTTTCCTATAAAACTGCAGACCCAATAAAGTAAAAATAGGTCACATTAATGTAATTTGACAAGTGATGTCATTTTGCAGAAACTAATTTGCCAGTACTGGGCTTAGAACAGGAGATTGTCTCTTCAGGGCTCATTTTATAGATAATATTTCTGGATTTTAATTTGAATAAAACAAATACAGGGGATATCTCTCCCATAACAATGCTGTTTTGAGGATATTAATAACTCCTACCTTGGAGAATACCAGGGATGGGGGAGCCTGGTGGGCTGCCATCTATGGGGTCGCACAGAGTTGGACTCGACTAAAGCGACTTAGCAGCAGCAGCAGCAGGCTTTGTTTGCTGGCTCAGGATGGCTCATTCTTCCAAGCCCAGGCTCAGTCTCTCTGGAAACACTTCTTAGGTCTTCAGTCAATGATCTAGATAGGGCCGTTGATTCATCTCTGCCCTCATTTAATACTAGGCAAATCCCAACAGCTCCCTTTTCAAAATACATCCCAACATCTCCACGTCCATCTTCTGCCATCCTTTGGCTAGACCACGGCCCTGTCTGCTCCACTGTCCACCCACACCTAAGCCATCCCTCACATGTGTAAACAGAACACTGCCCTACAGTTCTATTCCTGTGGGAGCCCCATGGGATCTGACCCTACCCACCTTCTCCCTGGCTCTCTGCCTTCCACCATCTTCTAGTTTCTTAGACACATAAAGCTCGGTCCCACCTCAGGGTCTTCATCCAAGCAGTTCCCCCTGGCAGGAGTTCCTCCCCATCCCCAGGCTTCATGACTCATCCTTCAGCACTCAGCTTTCCTGATTTCTTTATCCTCCAATCTGAAGAAGTTCTCCCTAGTATTGGCTCCCAACATTCCATGTTCTTTTCCTTCATGGCCTGCATTGAAGACGTCTTTCTCAGTTTACTTGGGGACATTTACTGAAAGCTTGTCTCTCATTAGGCTATCAGCTTCATGGAGGGAGACGCTCCATCTCTTTTGTTCACCCCTGAACATCTACCCCATGACATCAACACTGAGTACAGTAAGCATTCAATACATGTTGTCTGAATAAGAAGTAAATGAATGCATTGTTTAGTCATTTGAGTAGGCGGGCAATAAATGTTTGTTAAATGGATAACCCTTTTTCTGAAAAGATGCAGTAATTACTGTCATAAGGGCACTACCAAAATTAACATTTTTCTTTTCCTGAAAAAATAAAAATACAAAGAACACTGCCCTACAGCAGGCTGTAGGATTCCCATTGTGCACTTGGAATAAAATCCACTCTCTTCTTCATTCTACCCAGCCCCCATACTCTGACCACTGCCCGCTACTCCATCGTCGTTAGGTACTGCTCTGTCCACTTTGGCTGATGCACCACAACCCTGGCCTCTTTCTACTTCTCAAACTCTCTAGGCATCTCACATCTCGAACCCTTATTCCAGCGCAAGTCACTCCGTGGAAGGCTCCCCTAAAACTTGTGTCAGCTTCAGGCTGCCTCCTAGAAGAGGTGACAGGAACACCCACACGGCTAGCCACTTCGCAGCTCACCGAGGTCTATGTAGCACTTGGTGCTCTCTGCTACTGTGTGTCTTCATTTCTTTGTGTTTGGAGGAAGGTAGCCATGTAGGAGGGGCTTCCCAGGTGGCACAGTTGTTAAGAACCCTCCTGCTAATGCAGGAGATGCAAGAGATGCGGGTTGATCCTTGGATCAGGAAGATTCCCTGGAAATCCCAAAGCCACTCGTGTATTCTTACTTGAAAAATTCTATGGACAGAGGAGCCTGGCAGGCTACAGTCCATAGAGTTTCAAAGAGTCGGACCTGACTAAGCAGCTGATCACACACACATTCATTTAAGCAAGGCAAGTTTCTGTAACAAGCCCCAGAATCTCATGGCTTAGTCAGATGCAATTAAAATTGACTTTGTTGTTGTCCAGTCGCCAAATTGTGTCTGACTTTTTGTAACCCCATGGACTGCAGCACGCCAGGCTTCCCTGTCCCTCACCATCTCCCAGGGTTTGCCCAAGTTCATCTCCTTTGACTCAGTGATGGCATCTAACCATCTCATTCTCTGTCACCCACTTCTCTTGCCCTCAATCTTTCCCAGCATCAGGGTCCTTTCCAATAAGACTGTTCACATCAGATGACCAAAGTATTGGAGTTTCAGCTTCAGCCTCAGTCCTTCCAGTGAATATTCAGGGTTGATTTCCTTTAGGATTAACTGGTTCTCAAAATCAAAAATGATTGTTCCAATGGGCAGGTAGACCTCCTCCAAACAGTGGTTTAGGGACCCAGCCCTGCCCATCTTGAACTTCCTCTACCTTGACCACCTGCCAGAGATGGGGAAGTAGACCCAGTTTCAACTCTTGGACAGCGACCTCTGATCTAGTTATTTTCACCTCAGCATGTGCCATGTGCAGAATCGATTCCCCACCACTCTTCTTGCTAAATTCTTGTCAACTATTCACTTCCCTGGCCTTTGGCCTTTATTTAGTGGGACAAATGCCATGAGTCAACATGCAAATGAAGATAAAGAAGTCACAGTGCATGTCTGTGTGATGGACATCTGGGTCATTCTTGATATGCCTCTATTAACCTTTGTAAGTTATCATTAAAACCAATGCCCCAAATGTATGTGTCTGTGTGTATAAAATAAGTGAAGTCCACCCAGATGAGAAGGACCAAATGCAATTATTCAAAGCTTGCTGTAGCCAGGGAATCAACCACCATTCCTTTCCTTTACCAGAGACTCAAACCTTCATAGAGAACAAAAAGAGAAGGTGTTAAGTGTGCTGAGTGGAGGTGGTGGGCCTGGGGAAGCAGGAGATGGGCCAACAAGGAGGCATCCCATCTGATTGGTTAGGGAGCACAATTTACTTTCTCTGGTTGGTCCAGTGTTGGAAAGAGGACAAGAAAAAGGGAAGCCAGTGGTCATCGACTAAGTTTTGACAGTCCTGGGCTGGTTACTATGGAAACTCTGAGTCAGAATTCTGTTGCCAGATGTGCTCTGGCCATTGTTTGCATACTCAATATGTCACTGCATATTCAGTGTATCAGTGTGTGTGTGTGTGTGTGTGTGTGTGTGTGTGTGTGTGCTTAGTCACTCAGTTGTGTCCAACTCTCTGTGTCCCCATGGAAATTCTTCAGGCAAGAACACTGGAGTGGGTTGCCATGCCCTTCTCCAGGGGATCTTCCCAATTCAGGGATTGAACCCAGGTCTCCTGCACTGCAGGTGGCTTCTTTACCATCTGAGCCCCCAGGGAAGCCCTCACTGTATCAATACCTATACACATACACATTACATATGCACACATCTTGTCCTCAATTTGATGGAGACCCTCTATTCAAAAAACTTAGTGTAGAAAAAAGTCATATTTCTCAGCACTTATAATATTGTATTCATTCACCAGGTATTTATTGATGATCAAGAATATAAGGATAGAAAGGAACTGGGCTGTCCTCCGAGGATGCAGCAGCAAATGAGACACACATTGTCTCCAACCTCAGTTAGCACGTGGTCTTATGGAAAACCCTAATTGCTTAGATGGTAACGACTTATGATTTCACAGTGCAGCCACCTGGTCCTCCAGGAGGGTACGTGTCATCTATGAAAGCACTGCAAGTGGGGGATGGGAGGGCAGGAAAGGAACAGAACCAAGCCTCCTGAAGAGGAGACCCGATGGAGCAGGTCTGGGTGGGAGCAGAGCCTAGAGGTGACCATCCAGAACCATTAGGGGAGCCTCATGAATGCGGATGCATGGAGGGAAGGCTTCTAATGAAAAGGTATCAAAATACCTGAAAAACAGAGAAAGCAAATAGTTCACACTGACCTCTGAATAGAGGCTTCCCTCCTATCCACTGGGTCATGTATCCCACAATGTAATTTGTTCCTTTGGGCTTCCCACATGGCTGCTGGTGGTAAAAGAATCTGCCTACCATTTCAGGAGAAATTAGAGACATAGGTTTGATCCCTGGGTCGGAAGATCCCCTGGAGGAGGGCATGGCAACCCACTTCAGTATTGTTGCCTGGAGAATCCCACAGACAGAGGAGCCTGGTGGGCTACAGTCCATGGGGTCACAAAGAGTCAGACACAACTGAGCAACTGACAGTGTCCTGAATCAGGGCCCAGGGGTTGAGGACCAGCCACGGCCAAGACACAAGTGATCTCAACTCTCATAGAAGGAGTACCCTTGGGGTGAAACTGACAGCCAACCAGTTCATCTTAAACACACACATTCACATGCACTCACATACACTCATACATCCTTAGACACACATTGTTGTTGTTGTTTAGTTGCTAAGTCATGTCCAAATCTTTGTGTCCCCATGGACTGCAGCCTGCCAGGCCTCCCTGTGTTTAACTATCTGCCTGAGTTTGCTCAAACTCATGTCCATCAAGTCAGTGATGCCAACCAACCATCTCATCCTCTGTTGCCCCCTTCTCCTCCTGCCCTCAATATTTCCTAGCATCGGGGTCTTTTCCAGTAAATCAACTCTTAGCATCAGATGACTGAAGTATTGGAGGTTCAACTTCAGCATCAGTCCTTCCAATGAATATTCAGGGTTGATTTCCTTTAGAATTGACTGGTTTGATCTCCTTGCAGTACAGTAGAGTCTCAGGAGTCTTCTCCAGCACCACAATTCAAAAGCATTCATTCTTTGGCACTCAGCTTTCTTTACAGTCCACCTTTCACATCTGTACATGACTGCTGGAAAAACCATAGCTTTGACTATACAGAAGTTTGTCAGCAAAGTGATGTCTCTGTTTTTTAATATGCTATCTTGGTTGGTCATAGCTTTTCTTCCAAGGAACAAGCATCTTTTAATTTCATGGGTGCAGTCACCGCCCAAGAAAATAAAATCTGCCATCATTTCCACTTTTTCTCCATCTATTTGCCATGAAATGATGGGATCAGATGCCATGATCTTAGTTACAGTATTCATTAAGATTTTTAAAAGGGCTTTAAACACGCATATACTTTTGAATAGCAATTCTACATCTGTGTGTGTGTGTGTGTGTGTGTGTGCACGTGCATGCGCACATGCGTTCTCAGTCATGTCTAACTCTTTGTGACACCATGAACTGTAGCCTCTCAGGCTTTTCTGTCCATGGGATTTTCCAGGCAAGAATACTGGAGTGGATTGCCATTTCCTACTGCAGGGAATCTTCCCAACCCAGGGATGGAAACCATGTCTCCTGCATCACCTGTACTGATAGGTCAATTCTTTACCACTAGTGCCACCTGGGTCCCCTATGTCTATTAAGTCATCCTAAAAAAAGATTGAATGAATACCTTTACAGTTAAAATAAAGTTAACATAATCTTTTATATGTAAAACAAGCCATTAAAGCAATATTTACCAATATAGTTTTTTACTGTGAATGAAATGGTTTGTTTAAACAAATGAAAATACAAACAAACCAAAAAGAGGTGAACTTGGTCTTGCTTATTCCAGATAAAATAATGTTTGCATCCAGTGATTATCAGTTCCTTCCTTTACCCCCCCCCAAAATCATTCAAAATCATCTGTTTGTGCCATGGATGATTGACAAACTTACAAACTGGATTTCCAGAATCAATTTTTTATTTGCTTAAAACTAAATACATTAGCCCACAAAAATAGCTTTGAAATATTCACATTACCAATCTTCCAAATTTTAAAATTAGAAGATCTCTATCAAGATAGATAAAATAATCAATAAAGTATTAATAAATATTATGATTTAAATAATAAAAAATAACTTCATCATTGTTTCCAGACTTTATGACCACCATGCAGATATCCAAGTAGTCAGGTGACTTTGGATTCTAATTTCATGCTCATTCCAAGCAATGGAAATCAGCTAATATCCTCTCTTTCTACTGGGGAAAGGACATAAATGCTTAATCTGGCCAAGTATCAAAATCAGCCTAGATGAAACTAAGGACAGGGGTATAGGATGGCATAGAGTAGTGAATTCTATGAGAACACATAGTTAAATGTTCAACCCATGCAATTAGATGATTACAGAACTGATGTGCTAGGCATCTTAGGTTCCTCTTGCTTCTGTAACAAATTATTATAAGCTATGTGAATTTAAACAACAAGAACGTATTATTCTGGAGGTCTAAAGCCCAAGTCTATTTCTCTGGGTTAGTCTCAAGGTGCAAACCAGCCTGCCTTCCTTCTGAAGTCTCCAGGGGAATACCTGTTTCCTTGCCTTTTCCAGCTTAGGGGTTCTTGCATTCATTGGCTCATGGCCCTTCCTCCATCATCAAGTCACATTGCTCCAGCCTCTGCTTCCATCCTTATAACTTTTCTCTCCAGATCCACCTCTGACCCTCCTGCTTCTCTCTGATAAGAAACCTGGTGATGACATTGGATTCACCTGGATATTCCAGGATAATCTCTCCATCTCAAGATTCTTAAGTTAATTCCATCTTCAGAGGAGCTTTTGCTGTGTAATGTAACATAACAGCAGGCTCTGGGTATTAGGAATGTGAACATCTTTGGGGAGCCATTATTCAGCCAATGGTACTAAATAAATACCAAGTAACATGGTGATTTGGATCAACCTACACATTTACTGGGGAATCACTATTTCCTTAAAACCCTTCAGGAACTCCAGCTAGAGGTAAAAGTGAGCACTTTAATCTCCCGACAATTTGACATTCCACATGCAGAGTTAAGAGCAAGAAAGAGACTGGGAAAGGCTTGAGTAGGTCCATGGAGCACTCGTCTCCCGGACAACAGCTGAGCTGGCTGGCAGGCACTGTGGAAACACTTTCTCTGCAGCTGCTTGGAAGGCACCTGCTCACTGGATTAAGGAATGACTAGATTTCCTTGGACTTGGAAGCTTCTCAAGCCCTCCTCAAAATAGATATTTCCAGAAAAGTAAAATGGAAATAAAAAGTGTGTATCTATTAATATTTTATAATAGCTCTGAGACATGGATCAATGCCTGGATCCTCGGGAGCAATGAGAGGAGACACCAGAAAGATGAATCAATACTGGGGTTCACCTTTTGCCCTTCAGTGTGACCCTCTTCCCGCATCTCCCTGCTATCTTCCATTCCAACAAATTTTTTAATTAAACCCCTCAGTTTTGAGTTCTCTGAAGTTCAAGGGAAGCTCCTGCAATCATTATTTAAGGAACTTTTATGCACATCTGTTGTGATATTTCAGAGAAGGCAATGGCAACCCACTCCAGTAATCTTGCCTGGAGAATCCCATGGATGGAGGAGCCTGGTGGGCTACAGTCCATGGGGTCGCAAAGAGTTGGACATGACTGAGCGACTTCACTTTCACTTTTCACTTTCATGCACTGGAGAGGGAAATGGCAACCCACTCCAGTGTTCTTGCCTGGAGAATCCCAGGGACAGAGGAGCCTGGTGGGCTGCCGTCTATGGGGTCACACAGAGTCGGACACGACTGAAGCAACTTAGCAGCAACAACAGCAGTTGTGATCTTTGAGATGTTCTGGCCATTGTTCACAAGAATCCTCACCAAGAGTCAAATGTGTGCCACTCCAATGCCAGCTTCTGGTTCTTACCTGTCCCTTTTCCATATGCAAAGTCCATCAGTGAAGCAGTCAACTCTACCTTCAAACCATGTCTCAGACCTGCCCCCAGCTCTCCAATCCCATTGCCAAAATGCAAACTCCACTGCCCCGCCCAGATCACATGACTGCTCCCTGACTGGCCTCCCCCAGCTCCCTCCCTCCTGGCCTCTTCTCCCCCAGCTCCACGTGGGATGGGCCTGCTCCATCTCACCAGCCTCTCCTCCATCCTTCCCTTGTTCACTCTGCTATGATCTTGGCTTGCTTTCTGTTTCCAGCACATGCCCCACTCTGCCAAACTGCAAGCCTCTGCACATGTTGTTCCCTGCCCCTCATCACCTTTCCTTTTCAGTGATGGGATCCGAGCTATCAGCTTAAATGTCTCCTGGACTCTCCCGGAGAAGCTCTCCAGTGACTCTCCTCCTCCTCTGTGTACTGTTTGCTTCCTTCACGCTGCTTACCACTAGCTGTAATTGCCTTGACTGATTCACTCTTTCACTTGTTTCCCTTCTGTGTCCTTAATTAGACTATGCAGGGAAACTGGTGCTGTTTCCTTTTCCTGAAGCTTCCTTCCACGGGAAGGGAGTTGCAACCAGGCTGACACTCTTGGCGACTCTCCATCTCTCCTGACTCACACCTTCAAAAGGAGGGTGAGGGATTTTACCGGGACAGAACTAGGAATACTTCGTGTTAGAAGCTCTGTTGGCAGAGAGCAATGATCTGATCTGTGCCCTCTTCACAAGCACTGGGGGGACAGCTGGTGCCCAGTGAGGCCTGGTCACAGGTGAGTGAGTCCATTTCCTGAGTGTCCGGACCAGCTTCTCTTGCCTCATTTGTTACTTAACCTGTTATTTGTTGTTGTTCAGTCCTTAAATTGTATCCAACTCTTTGAGCCCATGGACTGTGTAGCACGGCAGTCTTCCCTGCCCTTCACCTTCTCCCGGAGTTTGCCCTTTGAGCCGGTGATGCTATCTAACCAACTCATCCCCTGCTGACCCCTTCTCCTTTTGCCTTTCATCTTTTCCAGCATCAGGGTATTTTGCAATGAGTCAGTTCTTCGCATCAGGTGGCCAAAGTACTGGAACATTAGCATCAGTCATTCCTATGAATATTGAGGGTTGATTTCACTTAGGATTGAACTGGTTTGATTTCCTTGAAGTCCAAGAGACTCTCAAGAGCCTTCTCCAGCACCACAGTTCAAAAGCATCAATTCTTCAGCACTCAGCCTTCTTTATGGTCCAACTCTCACATCCATACATGGCTGCTGGGAAAACCATAGTTTTGACCTTTGTTGCCAAAGTGATGTCTCTGCTTTTTAATGCACTGTCTAGGTTTGTCATAACTTTTCTTCCAAGGAGCAAGTGTCTTTTAATTTCATGGCTGCAATCACTATCTGCAGGGATTTTAGAGCCTAAGAAAATAAAAACTATCACTTATGATGCCAATATTCTGACCGTTATATGTGTGACCTTTTGTCTTATTTGTCAAATAGTTGAGCTATGATCCCTAAAATGTTTTTTGT
Organism: Redunca redunca; assembly: GCA_006410935.1. Lineage (NCBI taxonomy): Eukaryota > Metazoa > Chordata > Mammalia > Artiodactyla > Bovidae > Redunca > Redunca redunca. The sequence continues at coordinate 106,080 of SJYQ01096450.1, read as the reverse complement.
CATCCACTCCCCATGCCAAACCAACAACTGACTGTGTCCTCGGTGAGAGCTCAGTACATGCCCACCACAGGGCTTGGCCCCTGTGGTGACCCACAAGTTGGCATCACTGCATCACTGGTCTAAATGGACTCATAGGTGATGTACTGAGTGATTAAGTGGAAAGTGATGGGAAGAAATGCTTCTTGAGCAGGACAAAAGCCTTGATGACAGAGAGAACATCCAGCTCCTGCTCAAGAGGGTGACAGCCCACAAGATCCTAGCCTGCTCAGCCAGGGCTGGCTCAACTGGCCATGGGCCTGCATCATATGGATGTGAGCCCAGTGTTGGTGGTCAGTGGGAGCAGCCTCACTGCCCCTCACCTCTGTATCCACTTGGTCTTGCATTAACATTTGATTCCACGTCTTAGTCAACTCTGGCAGCCTTAAGAAATGCCACAGGGTAAGACGATTTAACCAGCAAACATTCACTTCTCACAATTCTGGAAGCTGGAAGTCTGAGATCAAGGTACCAGAAGATCCAGTGGCAGCCCTGGTTTTGGTTTGCAGATGGCCACCTTCCCGCTGCCCTCACATGGCCATGCTTCTTGCACAGGCACAGAGGGAGAGAGCTGGCTGACTCGGTCTCTTCTCATAGGACCATCATTCCTCATGGATTCGGGCCCCACCCTTATGACTTCATTTAACCCCAATTACATCCTTAAAGCCCTGTATCTAAATACAGTCAGTCACATTGGAGGTTAGGGCTTCACCAGATGAGGTTATATGTGCCCGCATGCTAAGTCGCTTCAGTTGTGTCCAACTGTTTGTGACCCATGGACTATAGCCTGCCAGGCTGCTCCATTCATGGGATTCTCCAGGCAAGAATACTGGAGTGGGTTGGCATGCCCTCCTCCAAGGGGATCTTCCCGACCCAGGGATGGAGCCCGCATCTCCTACAGCTCCTGCATTACAAGCATATTCCTTACTGCTGAGCTACCAGGGGTGCCCACATGAGTTTGGGGTACACACAGCTCAGTTCATTATAGCACATAAGATGTCCTCACTGCCTTTCCTTGCTGCTGCTACTGCTGCTGAGTCACTTCAGTCATGTCCGACTCTGTGTGACCCCATAGATGGCAGCCCACCAGGCTCTGCCATCCCTAAGATTCTCCAGGCAAGAACACTGGAGTGGGTTGCAATTTCCTTCTCCAATGCATGAAAGTGAAAAGTGGAAGTGAAGTCATTCAGTCGTGTCCGACTCTTAGCGACCCCATGGACTGCAGCCTACCAGGCTGCTCCTTCCATGGGATTTTTCCAGGCAAGAGGACTGGAGTGGGCTGCCATTGCCTTCTCGGTGCCTTTCCTTAACCCAAGTCAAATGAAGTGCAGCCCAGTAGTGAGTCCATTCCATCAGAGGAATGTGATGACAAAGGAAGGTCAGCTCTTTCCCTGGACACCAATCAGAGCATTCTCTGAAGATGACATTTTAGATTCTTTTGAATTACCCTTATACTTCCCTTGAGATCCACTCGAGCCCAAATTGGAAAACGGGCCCATCTGCTCCTCCCTTCATTTCTTTGTCTGATTTAATTTCACCACAAGAAACTGGGGAGCTTCCATAGAAACCTACATGGATGATGATTGACTTTTAAATACCACATCCTCAAATGAAAATCCAATTTAAAATGGAGAGCAACAACAATATTCTCAGTAACTGGGGACTGACTTCTGATGAAAGCATCTTTTTCAAATCATTATTTTGCTCTGAAACCTTAGATTTCTGTCTCTGTCTTCCCAAAGGACTAGAATTGAGCCATGGGTACTCAGCCTTCAAACAGTAAAGGGAGTTTCCCTCTTGCCAGGGGTCAACTGAACAGGCCAGCAGTCTCAAGGGCCAGAAAACAGCCCTGAAGTTCGGGTGCTCATAGGATATGCCAACTTCTGTAACAAGGTTCCCATGAGCATGCCAGGACTAAAAGCAAACTCTCAAAACTGATTTCCTTAAGCAAACCCATTCCAGGAAGTCAGAGATGAAAAAACATTTCAAGAGAACAGCTCAGCCCATGTGGAGCAGGAACTAGGAGATCCTGGATGCTTTAAGAAGACAAAAAGAAATTTCATTTGAATCTCTAAACTCTGTTTAAATATTTGAAGACATGAAATAAAGCTGTGTGACTCTTAAGACACTTAGAAAGAGACAAGGCTTTTTCTCCATTTTTACCCAGTATTTTATTGATGTTTGTATTACAAACATTTTTAAAGAGCCACCCAATTCTTTTCCTTCAGAGTGCAAACTGCAGTTGGCCCCCTGTGCCTACAAGTGTCAGGGCATCCACGGTACAATATTCATAGGCTGGGCTGTAAACCTAAGTCCAAACAGGGGCCCCCAGCTTCTTCCTGCCTCCTGCCATTCCACCCATCATGCTCCAGAGTCCCAGAGAATCTCTGCTGTTTCTCCAACATTCCAAGAAGTTTCCTTCTCAAGGCCTTTGCATTCTCTAGTCTTTGCCTGGAACACTCTCTTCCTAGAGACCCACCTGGCTGTCTCAGTCATGTGTACTTAGGGTATCTATCCACATATCTCCTTTCATGAGGCATCTCTGACCATACACTGATTCCCCACCCCCTTTTGTCACTCTTCCCTCATAGCTCTTTTCATCATATGCCAGGTAATGCTGACTGTCCCATATCCCACCCAGGAAGTGAGAGCTTCAGGACAGAGACCTCATTCAATCGATTCTGTTGCCTGCTGTATCCCACATGCCCGGAACGGAGCCTGAACATAGCAGATTGTCAGTAAAAACTTGCTGAGTGAATGACCAACCATATCACAGGCCCCACTGTATCAGGGACTTCTAGAAAGCAGACAATGTCTCATTTATATTCACATGCCCAACCTGTGGATCAGTATTCAACAAATGCTAAGATCTGATTGCCTGCAGCTCTTCCATAACTGTGTATGTGATGACTTTGTGTTTGTCTTATCTCAGCTACAGACAGGGCTATACTCTGCTTTGGACCTCTATAATCATGTTTGTAGGTAAGACAAGTGTCAGGTATGTGATGGACACCTGCAGACAAATCAAATCTGCAGAGATCAGATGTTAGTGAATCTTTAATGCTTTAGAGGTCACATCCAGAATGTTTAGGAACTCAGGATCTTCATTTTCTATTGTTTTAAACTTGGGCAGCTGGAGGTCTGGGAGTGAGGGGAGGTTCTTATCTGCTTATATTGAGGGGGGAAAAAAGAAATACCCCCTATTTTTCTGGAAAGCTCTGTTAGATGTTCATACATCATAACAGACCAATTACACTGTGATAATGGCCCAGCTTATGTCTCAGTGGTTTAGCACAGCTAGCATTCATCTTGCAGTCATCTCAAGTCTACCAGGGAACCAGTTATTCCGTTGCCTATCGGATTGGCATTCTGAGTCACCTACAGTGTGTCCATATAAGTATACTCTTCCTCAGTCAGGGAGGCAGGAAAGGAAGAAAGACAAACGCCAGTAAATAAGTACTTCCTGGCCTAGAAGGGACACATCAATGCCCTTCATGTTCCACTGATAACAGCAAATTCAGGAGGTACCACTCTCTCAGGCAAGTACGATATGGAGCTCATGTTTGGTTACAGCAGAGAGACCTGCCAGGGGGTCATTCCACTGTTCTTTAACTTTAGAGAGACTACCCTGGGGTGCAGACCCTTATGAAATCCTTCAGGGAAGGAGCCCCATCCATATGAACCACAGAACAATTACTTACGGGTATATCCACCGTAGCATCACCTCATGGCAACTATGACCCCAGGTTCACACCACCACTCTGAGTCATGGTACTAGACAGATGATCAAGAAAAGGGCTGAACAAAAATGGGCAAAGATGATGCCCTGGGAAATGCCAATGTGTGGAAGTGGAAAGATTCAGGAAAGGCACTGGGAATAAGCAGCTAGTGAGATGGGAGATGCAGAAAGTACCTCCAGGAAGACCCTGAAGACCATGTGTCAGGAGGGGGGAGGGAGTCCCCGTGCCAAAGGCTGTTCTGCAGTGTGACTCTGTCACTTCCTCGATGGGGCAAACTCCATTTTTCAAGCTCCCTGTTGAGTCCATGACACTTTGACCATCACAACCCAGAAGAAGGAGTCCACACCTGCTCTAGATGGAGATTTAAGCGACCTGGTAGTTTCTGCTTTTTGTCTCCTGAATGCTCACTTTTGAAATGCTCTCTCTTGGAACCCAACATCATTCAATGAGAAGTCCAAGCCACACGGCGAGGCCATGGGCAGGTTCTGTGGTTAAAGTCATGCCAAGCTCCCAGCCCGCGGGCAACACCAACCACTGTGCATCTTGGATGCACAGCCCAGTCTTGCCTTCAGGTGACTCCAGCCCCAGAAACTATGTGACAGCAACCACATGAGAAGCCCAGCTAGAACCATCCAGCTGGGCCCAGTCAACCAACAAAATCATGATTCATCACAATATATTATTATTTAAATTGGGGGGCACCTGGCAGCAGAGGTGACTCAGATGGTAAAGCCTCTGCCTGCAATACGGGAGACCTGGGTTCGATTCCTGGGTCGGGAAGATCCCCTGGAGAAGGAAATGGCAATTCACTCCAGCACTCTTGCCTGGAAAATCCCATGGACAGTGGAGCCTGATAGGCTACAGTCCATGGAGTTGCAAAGAGTCGGACATGACTGAGCAACTTCACTCACTTCACTTTGTCATGCAGTGATGGATAGCTGGAGCCAGGACTGACTCCTGGATTTAGCTTTGTCAAGGTCAATGGTGACCTTGGAGGGGAGAAAAATTGGACTGGAATGGACTCAAAGGAGAAAAGGGAGAGAAATGAAAACAGAATTGTTCAAGGAGTTTTGCTATAAAGAACAGCAGAGAAATGAGGTGGCAGCTGGAAGGAGTGGATAGAGATTTATTACAGCATGTGTAAATGCTAACAAGAATGATTCTGTAGATAGAAGACTTGATAGTGCAAAAGAAGAGGGGAAATTGCTACAACAAAAGTTAAGGAGAGCCGATGAGTGTGGGGGATGAAGGAGGCTCTAGCTTTCTGTAGGAGTGCGGATGGCTCACCCAGGGTGAAGGCCACCTTCACCCTGCGGGAGGCTGACACATCGCCAGGAGACAGGGCAGTGCCCACGGCTGTACACGGAGGCTGACTGACGTGGAGGAGAGCAGGTTCATATCTGGAGGCTTGTACTTTCTCTGTGGAAGATGTAAGTCATGTCTTCAGTAAAGAGTGGGAAGGGAAAGGATGGGTGGAAGGTGTGAGGAGAGAGAAGGGATGATATAGAAACTTCAGGGAGCCAGGCAGGGAAGCAGAGGCAGGAACTGTGTGTGCTCTGAGTGCTGGAGGAACATGGGCGAGTGTTCTCTGCCCAGGAGGATGCTGGAAGGCTTCACAAGGAGGTGACATTTATAGGGAACTTTAGACAAAGGGGAAGAATTTGCTGAGTGGATGTAGGTGGAGGTGTTGGGTTCATATTTAAGAAAAGAAAATGTAGAGAAACGTGGAAACAGGAGAAAATGAAACTGCTTTAATGCAAAGACCAAGACTTTCCCCAGCCTTAGGAACAGGCAGGATTCACACAGGTGCAGAGGACAAATGCTGGTGTCAAATACACTGCAATAAACCTATTATTTTGGATATATGACAAGCATTAATCAACCAGGACATTTATTCATTCATCCAACAAACTGTTATCATGTGCTGTAGTAGATGAAATTTGTTTTGCCTTTAAATACAAAGAAATAACTTAGTTTCTCTGTCGCGCCCAACTCTTTGTGAACACATGGACTGTAGCCTGCAGGCGCCTCTGTCCATGGAGTTCTCAGGCAAGAATACTGAAATGGATAGTCACCCCCTTCTCCAGTGATCTTCCCGACCCAGGGATCAAACCCAGGTCTCCAGCATTGCAGGCAGATTCTTTACCATCTGAGCCACAAGGGAAGCCCATTAGCTTTAACAAAATAGAAATGCATTTCTCTTTTTTGTAAAAGACAACAAGACCTATGAAAGAAGTGTGGAGGTCACCAGTTTGGTTAACTAGCAGAGTAAGTTCAAAATACTATCAGGAGCATGAGCTTTATTCTAGATTATACCCAACCATTATAAGCATTTTGCCTCTTCCTTGAGCTTCCAAATGGCTACCAGAGCTCCAGCCATCACATCTGCATTCCAGGGCACACCCACTCTTTTTAAGGACATGTACTAAACCCAGTTTTTGTCCTTCCCTAGATTGCTAGGGCTCAGCTGCTTCTCTGTCACCTCCTCTCCTAGACTGGTTATCTCAGCATCTCTGGGGTGAAGGCAGGCTGCATCACAGGCTCTATGGCTCCCACCAGACAGCATGATAGCAACTCTGGTACCCATGAAGACTCTGACACTCCTGGGCTCAGGTGAAGCCCCACATCATTGGGGGTTGGACCTAGCCTTCCCCAAGGCTACCTCAGAAGTGATACAAACAGGAGAAGAAGTGGGGAGGTCATACCCTATGGTTTAAAATTTGAAAAACAGGAGGTTTGAGACAGGATGCTGGCATATACACTGGTTTCCCTTCCCCTCTCCCCCAGATGGACTGTTATTTGGAGAGGAGTTCCGGATGACAGAGTAAACTGGCATGTTTCTCTGGGAAGCTTTGAACAGCTCAGTGAGGCATCTCTGTCTCTCCTGCCAGAGTCCCTTTTCCTGCCCCTCGCTGCTCTGGGATGACACCTCCCAATGAAGTCTCTGTACACCCACTTTTCAGGCTGTTGCCCAGGGAAGCACATGATGCTTTCAGAGTCCACACAATGCTCGGGGCCACATCTCAAGGCATGGGGGGATGTAGCAGCATGGCTATAGCTAGCCATAAAGGAGCAGGGACATGTGGCACTGACCGCCATAACGATCCCAGCTAAAACCTGGAGCTCTTGTTACTAAGGAGGAGGAGAGAATGGCCATCAGGGGAGATAAACTGTAGGCTTGAGCAAGGCACACGTTCAGGGAGTGGGCCTACCTCACTTAGAAATTTAAAGCACTACAAGGAATTAATGCTATGTACTGCTAACACAATGAGCTTGTGTCGGTAAGCAGGTAGGTGGGCTTTTCAGTGTAAAGCAGCACCGAGACAAATCTTCCCGTAGCCTTGAGTGGTGGATGCCAGAGGGACCCAGGTGATTTCCGAGGAACCAGCAAAGGAGAGAGAGCTGTAAACAGATCCAGCAGCTCCACACCCATACCGGGAATGACACATTTCCAGAGAAAGCTTAAGATACAAATTCCTCGTATTTGCTGGCAGTTAAAACCCACACTAGTATCAGTCCTTTTTGTAGGAAAAGCATCCTGGCTGGGTGACAGGAAGGAGGGATTTGTAAGTTCCTGCAGCTCTGCACAAACACCGTGGAAATGTGGAAGTGTTAGTCTCTGTCGTGTCTAACTCTTTGCAACCCCATGGACTGTAGCTCGCCAGGCTCCTCTGTCCATGGGATCTCCCAGGCAGGAATACTGGAGTGGGTTGCCATTCCCTTCTCCGGGGGATCTTCCCCACCCAGGGATTGAACCAAGTCTCCTGCATTGCAGGCAGATTCCTTACCATCTGAGCCATCACAGGGTGCCCTCCAAATGCATGGTGCCCCTTCAGATACTCTGCTTACCCCCAACTGCAGGGCATCCCCAGAACTTTTGCATACACCCAAACACAGGGTACCCCATGGGAACCTCTGAGACACTCACTGTTTCTGGGAAGAAAAACATTCCCGTTAATAGTCAATTGAAATGCATTTAGAAGAATGAAGGAGAAAAAGATTGAAGCAATTAACCAGCATTTCCACTCCTCTGCTGACCTAATTACATACCACTTGCAGACATACTCTGAAGCCTGTGACATTCAACATTCTGGGACAGAGTGCGGTTATCACATTGGTTAATTTGACTGTTTCTGGATTTGAAGCTAAAATCTCTTGAGTTTTCACTAAAGATTCTTATTTGGGACTTGGAGGTTTTCTAATCAGAGATAAAAAATACATGAAGTCTCCATTCATGGAAAACTGGGAGCCTGTGAAATGGGAATTAAACAAAATGACTTTCAGTGTATCAGGACTTAACTTCAGAGGAACATACGTTAAGATGGCCTCAGCTTTCTGTCCCACAGGAAATGGCATTTCAGGCAAGCTAGACAACTGTGGTGAGACAAATCCATCTGGTGTCAACCCAATAATGTGGAACAGATGAGCAATCCTGTCGTTCCAGTACTGTCATTTCAGCCAACCCAGGAAGCAACCTTGTCACGTAGGTTCCCATCCCTAATTTACAAATGAAGAAACTGAGGCTAGGGAGATGCAAGGAGCTTGTCTGGGGTAAGCAAACACAAATTTGCCATTTGGTCTTTCTGAGTTGAAATCCAACAGTATTTCCACCGTGATCCAGAAACAAGCTTTTGGCAAAATAAAATCATCCATGTTCATCTCTTTCCAAAGGGAACCACTGACCCACATTCCTGCAGGATCCCTGGAGTGTAGTTAGAAGTTTCAAGCTGCAGCCCCAGGAGAGTTCGAACCTGTCTTTTGTGTCTCCACTTCTAGCAGCAGAAAAGTGGTCTGGCAAGAGTAAGTGATCAGGACACAGTATCCCTCGCCATCCAAACTACAGTATCAAAGCTGGAACTGAATATTATTGGCCCCCTGAAGGACAAAACTGTCCACATTGAGTGAAAGGCACAGGTGTAGATGCTGAGGAAGAAAGAAGAGAACTTTCCATGCACAGAGAGGTCTGGTTTGCTTGCCTGCATCAATCAACACATCATCAGTTTCAACACAGTATGATTCTTGTATTGGACAAAAAGGAACAAAGTCATGCTGGTCACGTTCATATTTTTCATCAGACCCCCTACTTGCCCATGAACAAGCCTTTACTGAGAACTAGAAAGTGCCACATGGGATGGAAATAGAGGTGAACCCTAAAGAGCCCAGCACAGAGGAGAGCTGTTAGTCCAAGGACGATGCTGCTTGGGGCCACAGAGCATGCCTTAAACAAATATTCTGAGTCTTACCTGCTGTCGAGTTCATGGTCGGCCTCAAGTGTTGGATGCTAACCAATGCCCATCTCTTCTCCTGGTGGTATCCTTGGATCCACAGCATTTCTCACAACATAGGTATCCCTGAATCCTGAGCTGGCCTGCTGATGAGACAAGCTGTGATAAATTCAAACAAATGTACCAAGGTCACATCCCACTACTGGGACCAGGATATTCACCTGCATCTTTTGTATCTGGGTCTAGAGTTTGTTCCCTTTCAGCAATGCCCTCTCCTGAATTCTAGGTTTTGTGGACAACAGTTTCTAAGCAACAGTTACTAGGTCAGAAAATCTCACACTTTTTCTTGCAAATGCACCATTTATACAAACCTGTGATGAATGCATCACCAGCTGGCTCCTGAGAAACCTTAAACTGGGGGAGGCCGTAGGACACACCAACATCCAATATGGGTATGCATAGTCCCTTGGTACCTGATAACTTCCTTTGAGAAGACCTTTGTACTATTAAAAGTAGAGGAAATGTGAGCTGCAAAAGTCCCACTTAAGTGGCCCTTGCTCTCAGGAGAAAGTACGGACTGTGATACAAGATTCTGAGTCTGTCTTCTTGGGCCTCTGCCTTTTTAAATTTGTGGGAAAACAAAATAGAAAGGTAGAATATTTACAGACAACCACTTTTAATTAAGAACAAAGGGACCCACCAGTCCCTAATCAGTACTAAAACATGTCAGAGGAAACAGCACAGAGTGAAAGGAAAAGAATAGCGGCCTTTGTATTCAAGTCTGGGAAGGTTCCCAGACGGCATCATTGCTCCATCCACCCGGGCTCACTAGTAGGTCAAGTGTTATCCCAAATGCCTTCCAGGCACCACTTGGCACTGGTATCTCTGAAGACACTGCCTGTGATTCCTTCAGAGGAAAACAGTCTGATGATAAGAAAACGTGAGGTATTTAGTGGTAATGTTCTTAAAAAAACATCTTTTTTAAAAAGCGACCTGGTAAAGAATGGGAGGATGGCAGAGGAGGCTTTGGCCAAGACACCTGGCAAGCGCCCAGGAGACATAGCTCTCCATCCATGAGGGCAACACTGTACACCAGGAGCCCACACCACTCTGAGACAGGTATTTGAGCAATGGACACATGTCACCCACCCAGCTTCAAGAGGCAGGAGAAGGTCCATGCAGGTGACTGCACCTGATATGTTAAATATCAGAAACATCAAAACCTCCAGCTATGGGCATCTTCCCCCCACAACACAGAGAATCCAGCTAGGAGCCAGCATCCCGAGAGAAAGAGCTGTTCCCCATGACCCGCTCTCATGGATAAAATGCAACCCCACCAGAGATGGAAAAAGAGAACATACAGTTTTATGGTGCCCAGATTAACAAGAAGGAAGAAAAGGGAACAGGTTTTATATGCTGAATATGACTGTCTTAAGGCTTCCCTGGTAGCTCAGCTGGTTAAAAAAAAAAAAAATTAGTCTGCAAAGCAGGAGACCCAGTTTGATTTCTGGGCCAGAAAGATCCACTGGAGAAGGGATAAGCTACCCACTCCAGTATCCTTAGGCTTCCCTGGTGGCTCAGATGATAAAGAATCCGCCTGCAATGTGGTACACCTGGGTTCAATCCCTAGGTTGGGAAGATCCCCTGGAGAAGAGAACAGCTACCCACTCCAGTATTCTGGCCTGGAGAAGAATTCCATGGACTATTCATGGAGTCACAAAGAGTCAGACATGACTAAGCAACTTTCACTTCACATGACTGTCTTAAAAACCTTTAACCAGGCTCTGAAGAGAGAAGAGTCAGTTATTAGATACCAGAAATGAAGCCAAACAGGAACAAAAAGCTATGCTCCCCAAGGCCCCACTACCTGGAAATAGGCACAGTGACATTCTGGGTGGGAGACGGGACACAGACCCACTCAGGCCACTGAGATCCCAGTGCCCAGCTGTGAGAACGGAAGGGCTGCCCATAAATGACCATCCCTCCCTGTGAAAAGAGGAGGCTAGAGGAATTCCAGCTGCCAGTCCTGGGATGTGTCAGGCAGGATTGCCATCTGCCTGGGGCCCTGAATGAGCAGAAAAAGGTTTCCCGTGAGAAATCAAAACCTCAGGCTGTACCACATGCATGTAAGGATTCCAAATCTGCTCTGTTCATATGGTTTGGGGAATCTTAAGCCAAGAAATGAATGTGAAAACTTGTCCTGGACAGGTGAAACCTCTGGGCCCCCCAGCAGAAGAAAAACAAAGTCATTCCGTGGGAATATTTTCACAACTCAGGATACACGTGACTCAGTCCTCCCACACGTGATTCGGGCCCCAGTCTGCTCAAGGCTTGGTCTCCACACACCATTTCCAATTTCTTGTTAAAACTCTGCTAAGCGTGCAGATTGCAATCTCTGAATTTCCCACAAAAAGGGACCAAGGCTCCTTGAGGAATGGCTGACTCTGCACCAGAGCAGAAATTGTACAAGACACAAGGGGAACAATTGCTCTGATCTGAAAGCAAGGACACTAATAAAACATGAGGTTACTGCAAAAAGGAAATAAGGAGCCACTGAAAATCGGATCTAATCACCATAGAAGGAACAGTAAGAGCAACACCAAAAATCATAAGGACAGAGCAACAGATTAAAGCACAAGAAGATATTTAAATCATTGAGTACATAATAGTACTTTCTTCAAAAGTTATTATAGGAATGATCTCATTATTTTGAAAACTGGCAAATAAAGAGAAAGCATCAAAGATTTATCCCGGTTTCCCTAAATAAACTCTTTCACTAGGTAGCTAATGAGAGAAAATTTTCTCATCATAGAAATATTCCAGCTACTAAATGATGGAAAAATGCTGGAACTAGAAATCTAAATTTTGTACTGTTAATGAGATTATGTATTGGGAAAATGAACATCAGTGGCTTTTGACATCACAAAGACAGACAAGCAGATATTATATACTGTCTGATGGAAGTACATACCATCCGTGAAATAGTCTTGCCCCCAAATAGATCAATCAATCAATTCAATCTAAATGCAAAATAAGTCTCTGAATTCGACTAATAGTTTGTAAGAAATACCGAAGACAGAGGAACAAGTAAGTTAAATAAAAATATGGGGAGGACATCAACAAGATCCAAACAGTTGGGAATTCTATAAGGCAAATGACTGAATTTGAGAAAATAAGCCAGAAAGATAAAGAGGGAAGTCACAGATGAAAAGAGAGTTATAAGGCAGAGCAATCTTTTCCAATATAAGAATCTTATCTAAATGTTATTCAGTTGACAGTCCTGTCCAACTCTGCGATCACATGGACTGCAACACGCCAGGCTTCACTGTCCTTCACCATTTCCCAGAGCTTGCTCAAACTCACGCCGTCCAACCATCTCATCCTCTGTCATCCTCTTCTCCTCCTGCCTTCAATCTTTCCCAGCATCAGGATCTTTGCTAATGAGTTGGCTCTTCGCATCAGGTGGCCAAAGTATTGGAGCTTTAGCTTCAGCATCAGTCCTTCCAATGAATATTCAGGATTGATTTCCTTTAGGATTGACTGATTTGATCTCCTTGCAGTCCAAGGGATTCTCAGGAGTCTTCTCCAACACCACAGTTCAAAAGCATCAGTTCTTCAGTGCTTAGCCTTCTTTATGGTCCAGCTCTCACATCTAAACATGACTACTGGAAAAACCGTAGCTTTAACTATATGGACCTTATCTAAATAGTCATTCAAATAATTAATCAATAATTTAATTATACATCATGAGTAAGCGGGATTGTGAGGTACACAGAACTGATTCAATATTTGAAAATCAATTAATATAATCTATCACATAACGGGCAAAAGAAGAAAAATTATACCATCATATCAACTGATGTAGAAAAAGCATTTTAAAAAATACACATATCTATGATTAAAAACAAAAAATTGGCCAGTAGGAATAGAGTAGAACTTCTTCACCTTGAGAAGAGCATATACCCCACTACACACACACACAAAACAAACTGAAACAGAAAGCTGCTATAGCTTATATCACAGTTAATTAATAGGAAGAGAGTAGACGTTTCCCCCCTAAGATGTGAGATAAGGCAAAGATGTCTCCTCTTAACACTCCCACTCAGCGTTGTATTAGACGTGTCGACTAGTACAATAGGAGAAGAAAGGAAATAAAAGAATGAATTAGGAAAGAAGAAATAACACTCATTTTACTCACAGGTAACATGATTGACTACACACAAAATCCCAAAGAATGAACAACAACAACAAACTGCATCTTGGAATTAATAAGCAAGCTTAGAAAGATTGCAGTACACAATATAAAAAGTCAATTGCTTTCCTATCCTGGTAATGAGCAATTAAAATTTGAAATTAAAAACACAGTGTCATTTACAATAGCACCAAAAATGAATTTATGTATAAATCTAACCAAAAAGACACAGGATGTATATGCAGAAAATGACAAATTATTGGGGGAAAAAAATCAAAGATTATGATTGGAAAACTCAATATTGTTAAGAAATCGGTTCTTCTTAACTTGATTAAAGACTCAACGAAATTTCAATAAAATATCAGCAAACTGTATTTTCTGAGTTTCAAGTTTATATGGAATAGTCAAAGATCTAAAATATCCAAAACAGTATTAAAAAAATAAGCGGAGAAAGAAGCAGAAGAAGAGGAGGAGCAGAAGAACAAAGGTGAAGAACTGATACTATTTCACTTAAACACATACTATGGAGCTACAGTAATCAAGGCAACATGGCAGTGATGAAAGATTAGACAAAACAATGGGACAGAATAGAGCCTAGAATTACCTGACATGAACATAGTCAACTCAACTTCAGTAAATTGTTGTTGGTTTATTGTTTAGTCACTGAGTCATGTCTGACTGTTTCACGACCCCATGGACATAGCCCTCCAGGCTCCTCTGTCCATGGGATTCTCCAGGCAAGAATACTGGAGTGGGTTGCCATTCCCTTCTCCAGAGGATCTTCCCAACCCAAGGATTGAACCCATGTCTCCTACATTGCTGGTGGATTCTTTACCATCTGAGTCACCAGGAAAGTCAGGCAAGAAAACTGGAATGGGTTATTCCCAACCCAGGAATCAAATTTGTTTCTCCTGCACACAACTCCTGAGTTTCAGGCAGATTCTTTACAACTGAGCAGCCAGGGAAGCCCTTTAATCAATTAGCAGAGGTAATTTAGTGGAGAAATGATAGTGTGTTTGTTTGTTTTGTCTTTTAATTTGGCCATGCCAAGCAGCTTGTGGGATCTTAGTTCCCTGATCAATTGAACCTAGGCCCTCAGCAGTGAAAGTGTGGAGTCCTAACCAATAAACCACCAGGGAATTCTCAAGAGTCATTTTTTTTTTTAAATGGTGCTGGAACATCTGGATGTTCTTAATGAAATTTAACACACCAAAAANAAATTTAACACACAAAAAAAAAAAAAAAAAATGATGAACATAACATACCTTACACCTGTCACAAAAATTAACACAAAGATCAAAGACCTAAAATGTAAGACTATAAAATTTCTAGAAGAATAGATAAATACTCTAGGTAATTTGGGGTTTGGCAATGAGTTTTCAGACAGACCAAAAGCACAATCCATGAAAGAAAAATTTAGACTATATTAAAATTTAAAACTTCTGCTCTGAAAAAGACATTGTTAAGAGAGTAACAGATAAACCATGAACTGGAAGAAAAATATGTAAAACACATGTCTGGTAAAGAACTCAAACCCAAAACACAGGCATATCTTGGAAATATTACAAGTTCAGTTCCAGATCATATCAATAAAGCAATTATAGCAATAAAGTGAATCACATTAAGTTTTTGGTTTCTCAGTGCACATAAAAGTTATGTAGTCTAGTAAGGGTGTTAATTGGACTTCCCTGGTGGCTCAGATGGTAAAGAATCTGCCTGCAATGCAGGAGACCCAGGCTCAATCCCTGTGTCAGGAAGATCCCCTGGAGAAGGAAATGGCTACCCACTCCAGTATTCTTGCCTGGAGAATTAAATGGACAAAGAAGGCTGGCGGAATATAGTCTCTGTGGTCACAAAGAGTCGGACATGACTGAGAAACTAACAAAAAGTATATACTAGTTTTATGTCTGAATAAAGAATATGCATACTTTAATTAAAAATACTTTCTGGCTAAAAATGCTATCATTTGAAACATTAGTGAGTCATAATCTTTTTGCAATATTAATATCAAAAATCTCTGATCACGGGTAACTGTAACAAATATACTAATGATGAAAAAGCTTGAAATATTGCAACAATTACTAAAATAGGACACAGGCACATGAAGTGAGCAGATGCCACTGTAAAAATGACACCAATAGACTTGTTTGACGCCCAGTTGCCACAAACCTTCAATTTGTAAAGAGCACAGTATCTGCAAATCTCAATAAAGCAAAGCACAATAAGATGAGGTATGCTTGTATATCCAAAAATACTCTGAAAATTCACTATTAATTTAAAAACCACTTGTTTTAAAGTGACTACAAAATCTGGATAAACATCTCATAAAGAAATATATATATATATGACAAATAAGCACATGAAAAGATGGTGAGCATAATTTGTTGTTAAAGAATTACAAATTAAAATAACAATGATGAACTCCCCTAGGCCACTGGCTAAGACTCCACGCTCCCAGTGCAGTGGGGGCACTGGGGACCCGGGTTCCATCCCTGGTCAGGGAACCAGATTTCACATGCAGCAGCTAAGACCCAGCACAGCCAAATGGGGGGCGGGGGGGAAGAGTTTTTTAAAAAATAGCAATGAGGTACGACAACATACTTATTAAAATAGCAAAAATCCAAAAACAGACTGCACCAAAT
This sequence comes from Redunca redunca, assembly GCA_006410935.1. Taxonomy (NCBI): domain Eukaryota; kingdom Metazoa; phylum Chordata; class Mammalia; order Artiodactyla; family Bovidae; genus Redunca; species Redunca redunca. The sequence goes on along the minus strand of SJYQ01096450.1, from coordinate 90,245 downwards.
GCTGATGAAGATGTGGAACAACAGAAACTCTCATCCATTGCTGGTGGGAATGCAATGGCACAGCCACTTTGGGAGACAGTTTAGAAGTTTCTTACAAAGTTAAGCATAGTTATACGAGACTGCTTGGGCTTCCATAACAGAATACCACACACTGAGTAGCTCAGACACAATAGATATCAAGACAAAAGGGTAACAAAGAAAACCATAACTTAATGATAGAATAACTTTCCAAGAATTTATAAAACTATTATCTTTGGGAAGAACTAATAGCATAGCATCAAAAGAATTAAAACAAATCTAACATAATTTCCCAGAGAAAGTGAAAAATATGCAATCATACTAAGAAATTATATTACTCTCCCAGAAAATGCAAAAAAAAAAAAAAAATTAGGATTTTGTTTTGAATCCTGTGGTTTTTCCTGTGGTCATGTATGGATGTGAGAGTTGGACTGCGAAGAAGCCTGAATGCTGAAGAATTGATGCTTTTGAACTGTGGTGTTGGAGAAGACTCCTGAGAGTCCCTTGGACTGCAAGGAGATCCAACCAGTCCATTCTGAAGGAGATCAGCCCTGGGATTTCTTTGGAAGGAATGATGCTGAAGTTGAAACTCCAGTACTTTGGGCACCTCATGCAAAGAGTTGACTCATTGGAAAAGACCCTGATGCTGGGAGGGATTGGGGGCAGGAGGGGACGACAGAGGATGAGATGGCTGGATGGCATCACTGACTCGATGGATGTGAATCTGAGCGAACTCCGGGAGTTGGTGATGGACAGGGAGGCCTGGCGTGCTGCGATTCATGGGGTCCCAAAGAGTAGGACACAACTGAGCGACTGAAGTGAACTGAACTGAGTATACCTATCTAGGAGTCATATGCAAAACCCTGCACCCAACAAATGGAAATTGCAACTGTGCATTTCCAGTATGCCTGGAATGTTTTCTAAAAGAGACCACCCACTGGGCCACAAAAGAAGTCTCAACCCATGCTCCAAAATCAATATCATATAAACCACATTCTTTGTCAGATGCAAAGTCAGCAATCAATAACAATAAGATAACAGGAAATAGCCTAATATCTAACATTTTAAAAGCCTATTTCAAAAACATGTGTGTATCACCAGGTCATCTTGCCTTTCACTATGTCACTCCATGGCTGCTGACTTCCGGTTCTAAGCTGCTCTCTCTGTTCTCAGTGAGATGAATGAGAAGCTTCTACAACTCACTCATGATGCTAGGATCAAGGGCACAGCAGGCAGGAGAGGGTTGGTGGGATGTGGTGCAGCTGACACATCTAAATATGCAACATTAACATTTCCCCTGTAGAGGGAAGCTTTCCCAGCTTTATGCAAGGCCCTCATTGAGGGGTATCCTCCAAGAGACCTAAAAGGAATTGGACTCCACCCTGCTGGGAGTCTCTCACATGCATCATTTTTTCTGGAGAGAACAGAGCCAGAAAACACACAACTGACCAACTGTCCTCCCTTTTCCCTCAGAAATCAAGTCTATCTGGAATCAAGTCTACCTGATTCTTCTTTCTGGCATCTGGAAACTTGTCTATGCCACTCTCTCAAAGCAATTCTCTTCTTTCCCAGTGAAAAAGACAGGTTGAAATTCATGTGTAAAGGCTACAAGAGAAAATGATTAATAAGAATTATTAGTCTTACTAATATTAACTAGTGGATATTTTTAAATCTCATTCATGCTTTCAAAGTTTATCCCCATTATACCTACCCATACTGGAACAGGGGAAAAAGTCCATACATTATGGAGGAAGGAAAGATGAGAGTAGGTAAAGGTGAGCTAAGTTGCTCATGCTTTTTAGTGAGATTTCAATAAATAGTATTGCTGTTCTTATTGATGTTTCTAACAATGATAAATAAAAATTTGGAAATTTTGGCATTATTTAAAGAAAACCAAAATAAGAAAAAAAAGTATCTAAATTACCAAAGTAAACAAAAAGGAAAAGACTGCAGAACAAAAGAGAGAAAGCAAGAGAAATATTTTTTAAATAAACAGTAGATACCAGTTAAAAAGAACAAATGGATTTGATATATTCATAAATGTGATATAACCTTATTTGCTTAAAATAGAAAGAAGTTCAGAATAGGTTAATAAATAAAATCCAACTATATGTTACAAAAAGAAACATACAAAGTAATATTCAGAAGAAAACTTGTTAGCCATTCATATTTATATTCAGTTCAGTCACTCAGTCGTGTCCAGCTCTTTGCGACCCCATAAATCACAGCACGTCAGGCCTCCCTGTCCATCACCAACTCCTGGAGTTCACTCAGACTCGTGTCCATCAAGTGAGTGATGCCATCCAGCCATCTCATCCTCTGTCATCCCCTTCTCCTCCTGCCCTCAATCCCTCCCAGTATCAGTCTTTTCCAATGAGTCAATCTTTCACATGGGATGGCCAGGAGTTTCAGCTTCAGCATCATTCCCTCAAAAGAAATCCCAGGGCTGATCTTCAGAATGGACTGGTTGGATCTCCTTGCAGTCCAAGGGACTCTCAAGAGTCTTCTCCAACACCACAGTTCAAAAGCATCAATTCTTCGGTGCTCAGCTTTCTTCACGGTCCAACTCTCACATCCATACATGACCACTGGAAAAACCATAGACTTGACTAGATGGACCTTTATTGGCAAAATAATGTCTCTGCTTTTCAATATGCGATCTAGGTTGGGCATAACTTTTCTTCCAAGGAGTAAGTGTCTTTTAATTTCATGGCTGCAGTCACCATCTGCAGTGATTTTGGAGCCCCCAAAAATAAAGTCTGACACTGTTTCCACTGTTTCCCCATCTATTTCCCATGAAGTGATGGGACCAGATGCCACGATCTTCGTTTTCTGAATGTTGAGCTTTAAGCCAACTTTTTCACTCTCCTCTTTCACTTTCATCAAGAGGCTTTTTAGTTCCTCTTCACTTTCTGCCATAAGGGTGGTGTCATCTGCATATTTGAGGAGATTAATACTTCAGGCAACCTTGATTCCAGCTTGTGCTTCCTCCAGCCCAGCATTTCTCATGATGTACTCTGCATATAAGTTAAATAAGCAGGGTGACAATATACAGCCTTGACGGACTCCTTTTCCTATTTGGAACCAGTCTGTTGCTTCATGTCCAGTTCTAACTGTTGCTTTCTGACCTGCATATAGGTTTCTCAAGAGGCAGGTCAGGTGGTCTGGTATTCCCATTTCTTGAACAGTTTTCCACAGTTTGTTGTGGTCCACACAGTCAAAGGTTTTGGCATAGTCAATAAAGCAGAAATAGATGTTTTTCTGGAACTCTCTTGCTTTTTCCATGATCCAGCAGATGTTGGCAATTTGATCTCTGGTTCCTCTGCCTTTTCTAAAACCAGCTTGAACATCTGGAAGTTCACAGTTCATGTATTGCTGAATCCTGGCTTGGAGAATTTTGAGCATTACTTTACTAGCTTGTGAGATGAGTGCAATTGTGTGGTAGTCTGAGCATTCTTTGGCATTGCCTTTCTTTGGGATTGGAATGAAAACTGACCTTTTCCAGTCCTGTGGCCACTGCTGAGTTCTCCAAATTTGCTGGCATATGGAGTGCAGCACTTTCACAGCATCATCTTTCATGATTTGAAACAGCTCAACTGGAATTCTATCACCTCCACTAGCTTTGTCTGTAGTGATGCTTTCTAAGGCCCACTTGACTTCACATTCCAGGATGTCTGACTCTAGATGAGTGATCACACCATCATGATTATCTTGGTCGTGAAGATCTTTGTACAGTTTATACATATTTATATTACTAAACAAGAAATAATTTGAATGAGACGGCTCAGTTGAATCTAAAATAGAATATTATATAAGTAAACATATATTTTGGAGAAGGAAATGGCAACCCACTCCAGCATTCTTGCCTAGAAAATCCTATAAACAGAGGAGCCTAGCAGGCTCTTTGGGGTGGAGAAGTTGAACACAACAACTGAACAACAACAACAAATATATATTTGACAAATCGACCTAAAAAGAAATAGAAAATCTAACAAATCAATAACAATGGAAGAATTTGCAGAAGTAAAAGTTACTTTGATCCCAAAATGCTTCATCTAGATAATTTTATGTGGAAAAGCTTCAAAATTTTCAAGGAATAAATAACTACTATCACAACTTATTCAAGAGTACAGCAAAGAAAGAAATCATCCAGATTCTTTTTTTCTCAAGGTCAGCAAGACACTAATAACTTAACTAATATGAAATAGAAATAGACCAGCCTTACATGAGAAAGCAATGTCAACATCTTCGTAAAGAATTAGCAAATATAACTTTAGTAGTGTTTTAAAAGGAGAACACACTCTACCCAAGTTGAGTTCATTCCAGTAATGCAAAATTGTTCAGTGTTAAGAAATCCATTGATGTAATTCACTGTATCGGTCAGGGTTCAGTTACAAAAACCAGAATCCTCTCTAGCTGGTTAAGAACAGAAAGAGATTCATTGTGGACTGTTGAGTGGCTCACAGAAGTCCAGGAAAAGCCAGAGAAACAGACACCAGGATGGGCTTTTGAGAACAGTTCCCAAAGCACCCAGGAAAGGGCTGCTTCTCCCTCTTTAATCAGAGACCCACTGGCTCTCCAGCATCACCCTGACACTGCCAATACAAAGAATGCCACAACCAAGAAACTGTCTCCATTAGAAGGCCACTAGTATCAGGAAAGCCTGACTGGAAAGGCCACTGCCAGCTCCAGGGTCACGCCACCCTGCTGTGACCCATCAAATGGGTGCCCTGTGTCCTGCTGGTCAGGCTTCGCAACCCCAGAAACTGGACCTTGCTCTGCCCTGCTCATCCCTTTGCCAGCAAGTCAACGTCTCCACCGCCATGTTTGTTGGCAGAAACAATAGTTGCAACCAAAGTGCAGCCCTCTTGGCCCTCTGCCTTGCAAATCTCAGGCCAAGTCATCTGACTTTTAAACCTAAATGGAATATAGAAGCCCAACTTGAAAGGGGTCTCAGAATCATGCAATGCAGGAAGGCTGTCTAGGAGGGAAGAGTGGAGCCATCACGTCCTCTGAGCCCTCCTGCGGCTTCACAACATCCTTCCATGCCATTCTCACAGTAATCACGCCCCAAGTGACAGCCCCAATCTGCTCCTTCAAAATGTAATCCTCCCCACCTCAAGGGAACACACCCACCTCTTCCAGAAGTGAAGACCCAGGTCTCATCTGTCACTGGATCTACAGCTGAGAGCTGTTTTCTCCTCACCTAGCTCCATAAAAACCCCTGCTCAGTATCCTGGAATAATCTAAGAACTAAACTGTAGTGTTAACATCAAGAGCACACCCTAAATAAAACAGTACTGGGAAAATAGCGGAGGAAATTGGTTAACATGCTTAAACGTAAACCATCCAAACAGTCCTAGTTTCACCAATTGGTCATGAGGCCAAAGTTGATGTGAGATGAGAAGATAGAAGACTGATAGGCAGAAATAGATAAATGATAGATCAGTTTATTATTATTAGTTATATGCGTCTAACCAGTCAAGCCAGTGTGAATGCTCAGGCATGTCTGACTCTTTGGGACCCAACGGACTGTAGCTGGGCAGGCTCCTCTGTCAATGGGATTTTTCATGTGAGAATACTGGAGTGAATTGTCATTTCCTCCCCCAGGGGACCTTCCTGACTCAGGGACTGAACCCTGGTCTCCTGTATTGCTGGAAGACTCTTTACCCACTGAGCCAATTTGTTGTAAATCATGCATTTTAATTGGACATATTTATAATTCTTGCCTTTTAACTGAACAGTTCGGTGGTTTTTAGTATATTCACAGGCTTGTGTAAACATAATCACAACCACTTTTAGAACATTTTCATTATCCCAAAAAGAAATCCCACATCCATCAGCAGTCATTGCCCATATTGCCCAAAAATTCCCCCATCCCAGCCCTAGACAACCATTATTCTATTTTCTGACTCTTTAGAGTCACCTATCCTGGATATTTCATATAAACTGAATGATCTATGTGGGCTTTTTGGACTAATTTCTTTCACTTACCATGTTTTCAGGGCTCATCCACGCTAGAGTGTGTATTAATTTTCATTTCTGAATAATTGTATGTGTGTACCACATTTTACTTATCCATTCATTAGTTCCCAGTTTTGTCTATTCTGAATAATTCTGCTACCAACATGGGTATGTCCGTTTTTGTGTGGACATGTGCTTCCTTATTCTTGCTTGTAGCCTCAGAAGTGAAATTGACTAGTCACGTATTAACCTATGTTCAACCCTTTGAAGACCTCTCAGACTGTTTTCCAGTTCCACTAGCAGGGAATGAGGATTCCATTTCTCTTTCATCTGGTGTTTGTCCTCACCAATATTTGTTATTGTTTGTCTTTATGATGACAGTCATCCTCCTGGGTGTGAAATGATAGCTGCTTGTAATTTTGATTTGTATTTCCCTGTTGGCTAATGATGTTGAGCATCTTTTCATGTGTTTATTAGCCATTCTTATATCTTCCCTGGAGAAACATTTTGTCAGATCCTTTGCTGTTTTTTAAATTTGATTGCTTAATGTCTTTATAAGAAGAAAGGAGAGCACATACACAGTAATGGAGATATTAACCTTCCAGTTCTCATCTCAGATTTCTGCCTCTGTTCCTGTGGATCTGAGTTATCATCTGGTGGCATTTCCTTGCTTCAATACAATTTTGTGATCTTATTGTCAAATATATTACATTTCTGCTGGAGACTAGTAGACAGACATCTTTCCAGGGGAAACTGGTTAAATAAGTCCCAATCCATACTATGGAATACACTGTGGTCTCAAAAAAAATCAGGTGAATCAACATGTGCTGATGCAGAATTGTGTCCAGAATATAATGTGATGTAAAACACACATACACTGAAAGCAAAACAGTACCCACTTATGGCTTCCATCTGTGCAAAAGTGCATAACACATACAAATTGAGGCGTCCCCCAAGTGCTGTATACTAAACAGTGACTTCCTCTGGCAATGGCATATGTGAGCTTAAGGAGTGACAAAGATGCTCACGTATCCTTCATGGGGATCACGGCTGCTTCTGGGGTTATAGGGAGCATGAAATTTATTTTATCTTTTAAAACCTGATAGTGACTAAGACAGCCATGTCCTGAAAGGCAGGCATTCTCTATGATGAGAAAAGGACCACACAGCCAGACTGTACTGAGCTCATGAGGGTTCATTCAGAGTCTCAGCAGGAAGAAAGTCTTCAGGTTTATTGTCCTGATGAGAAATGATCAGTCTCTTAGGGAGCCTTGGGCTTCCCATCCCAGAACTTGGGCTGTTTCAGTCATAAGGACTTAAAGGTCAGTAAGAAAAGAGAACCAAAGTCACTTTACCCACAGGGAAAAGCTCAAGGGTAGGGGATGACCCTGAACAGCCCCCTCCCCTGCCCCTGTAACTGCCCTGGGGGACAACTCTTGCTTCAGACAGATGTCATGCCCTTGTGCAGATCCCTCAACCCAGGTCCCTGAATCCATCTGCTCTCCTCCTGTACCATCTCATATACTTTAGGTAAAGCTGCTCTTGGGAGAAACGACCAGCTCATTCATTAGGACCATTCACAACCTGTGAGAATGAGAGACCCAATTCTTCCAGGAAATTTTGTTGCTGTTGTTGTTCAGTCACTAAGTTATGTCTAACTCTTTGCACCTTCATGGACTACAGCACACCAAGCTTCCCTATCCTTCACGATCTCCTAGAGTTTGCTCAAACTCATGTCCATTGAGTCAGTGATGCCATCCAGCCATCTCATCCTCTGTCGCCTCCTTCTCCTCCTGTCCTCAATCTTTCCCAGCATCAGGATCTTTTCCAAACTGTTGGCTGTTAGCATCAGGTGGCCAAAATATTTGAGCTTCAGCTTCAGCTTCAGTCCCTCTAATGAATACTCAGTGTTAACTTCCTTTAGGATGGACTGGTTTGATCTCTTTGCTGTCCACGGGACTCTCAAGAGTCTTTTCCAGTACCACAATTTGAAAGCATTGATTCTTCTGCTTTCTTTATTGGTGCAACTCTCACATCCATACATGACTACTGGAAAAACCATAGCTTGGACTATCCAGTCCTTAGTTGGCAAAGTGATGTCTCTGTTTTTTAATACACTGTCTAGGTTGTCATAGCTTTTCTTCTAAGGAGCAAGCATCTTTTCATTTCATGGCTGCAGTCACTGTCCACATGAGTGTGATGAGCAGGGGATGCCCCACATGGTAGCATAGGCAGGCCACAGAAGCTGTCGTCACTGAAAGGATGACCACCACACCATCAGCAAAACAGAGGCACCTCCTCGCTGCACCGCATCACAGGCAGGCTGAAGCCCTGGACTAAAACCCCAGACCTTCATTGGGAAGAAAATGAATCCAGTACCTGAGAGGACAACTGGGCTTCAGTTAGCTGTCAATTGATGCGAGGGACACAGAGGGCAAGATAGACAGCCTGTCTTCTCTGCGCCTGGCCCTGGAAGTCAAGGGGGAGGTGATATAACAGGGAGGCACATGCAGGCCAGGCCCTCCGCATCCCGCCTCGATCCAGGTGGGGCCTTGCCTGCTGCACAGGGAGCCCTGGCCCAACCCACAGTAGCCCAGCAGGTTTGCCCAAGGCTAGGGCCCATTGGCACTCCAGTACTCTTGCCTGGAAAATCCCATGGATGGAGGAGCCTGGTGGGATACAGTCCATGAGGTCGCTAAGAGTCAAACACGACTGAGCAACTTCACTTTCACTTTTCACTTTCATGCATTGGAGAAGGAAATGGCAACCCACTCCAATGTTCTTGCCTGGAGAATCCCAGGGACAGGGGAGCCTGGTGGGCTGCCGTCTATGGGGTCGCACAGGGTCGGACATGACTGAAGCAACTTAGCAGCAGCAGCAGCAGGGCCCATTGAAGGCTCCCAGGCTGACACCCATGCCGTGTCCCTATCGTAGCCTCTGTCAGGAGGAAAATGGCAGTGAGGTTCCCATTCAACTGTGTGCCTTCTCAGTTTCAGAACCTGAATAGAGAGGAGGGTGAGCCCCTCACTTTCACTACCTCCCAAGCGGGCGGAGTCCCTGGCCCTGCTCTGCAGAGTGCAGGGAGCTGGCCAGAGCTACACCCTGGCTGCAGTGGGAAAGGCCCTTGTCCTAACCTCCAAGACACCTCATGAGAAACAGGAAGCACTGACCTGAGTCTACAGTGCTCAAGTGTGGCCTGGGAGCCCCTGGGAGTTCCCCAAGCCTCTCTCAGGGCCACGTAAAGTAAAGATTGTTTTCATAATAACAGTACGTGATATTCCCCTTTCATTCTCATTCCCCAGTGAGTATGCAGAGGTGGGCAGTGGACATTTCTGGAGGCCACGTGAAGCGTTAGCAAGCCCATCACTCTGGCAACCACATCCATGCAAAAGAACTTGTGTTTTAAGACTGTTTCAGTTTTGATAGCTCATGTAGTAAACAGTTAGATACACCTACACAAACAAAAGTCTCAAGGGGTTCTGCATGATTTTTAAGAGTGAGCCCAAAATTTGACCATCAGACACACAGATGCCTCTCCGTGAGCACCCCTACTTCCTCAGTGTTCACTCCTTGGGTAGATGAGGAAGTCCAATGCGGGGTCCCCATGGCCCCCGCTTCAACTCAACAAGAGACAAAGTGAACATCTGAGTCAGAGCACATCCCACTAAAATCCATTCAGAGTAAGATTCAGAATCTGACGTGGCTGAGAAGTTCTTGGGGGAACCATTCGTCCACTAACAGGAGGCTGGGGCTCCTCTGCCTGGATCTATAAGAAATGCCTGGGATTGATGTCACCAGTCTGCTCTTGTGGTCTCAACTGGGGACTCTGCCCACACCTCCGACCTCCTCGTACCACCTTCCTTCTCACCAACTCTAAGCCACCACGCTGGCTCTGTTGGCACAGCCAAGTTCAGGCTGGGCCTGGACTCCACGGCTCCCCAACTGCACCCTTGCTCAGAGTGCCCATTACCCGAGAAGACCTGTTGAGAAGTCACCTCCCCAGAGGGCCTGGCCTAAATCCTCACAACTCTCCAACAGTCCATGTCACTTCACACACTCCTGGGCCTTGTCACAGCAACATGTTCACTTGAGCCTGGGGGACCCCAACAAAGGGGTCTACGTGATCTGGTATGTGCTAAACAAAGGGAGGGATGGTCCCATGAGGAGGATGTATTTCGTATGATCAGAACTAAATAGTGGGGTATCTTCTACAGAGACTGCTGAGCTTTTCCAGCAAATTAATCTCATCCAATTGCCTGAGAATCCCCATGGACAGAGGAGCCTGGCAGGCTACCGTCCCTGGGGTTGCAAAGAGTCAGACACGACTGAGTGACTGAACACTCAAGTTACCTCTCTCAAACACTATTTTAAAATTTTACTTTATCAAATTAAAACATATCCATTGTATTTTGAAAAGGAAACTAAAAGCGATGAAGTAGCTTCCCTGGTGGCTCAGAGGTTAAAGTGTCTGCCTGGAATGCGGGAGACCCGGGTTCGATCCCTGGGTTGGGAAGATCCCCTGGAGAAGGAAACGGCAACCCACGCCAGTACTCTTGCCTGGAGAATCCCATGGAGGGAGGAGCCTGCTAGGCTACAGTCCATGGGGTCGCAAAGAGTTGGACACGACTGAGCGACTTTACTACTACTACCACTATTACTGAAAGAAATTGAAGAAAGTCTAAATAAACAAGAAATATGTCAGATTCCCGGGACACAGTTACTACGATGACTCTTCCCAAACTGAAGTGCAGACTCAATGGAAGAGACTCCAGAATTCTCTATCATGAACCCTGATTTCTTCTTGTAAGTCAAAGCCAGTTTTACCATTGTCTGCATTCAGCCCACACCAGCCCAGCCCACCATGACCTCAACACAAGTTCCCACTGCTCCCACGTCAGCTCCAGCTCACCATCACCCTGTGGTCCCGAGGTCACCCTCTGGGCTCTTCCTTGTGGGAAGCCCTGGGGCACTCCTGAAGCTGTCCCTCCTACTCCTGTTTCCACAAATGCTAAGGTCTGTCCTTTATTTTCCTGAAAGTTCACTCCAGCAACATTCCCTCAGTATTCCCACCACTTCACCAAGACCACGTCTGCCAGATTGAACCACCCTCCCCACCAGAGCTCTCCCTGGCACACCTGCCCTGTCTGCCAACGGCCTGAATCACTAACTTCTGAGAACTCTGCTGTATCATTTAAGTAAGGCACAAAGTGTGGTCCCAGTGAACCTCCAAGAGCCCTGTCTTCCCAACAACCCTGACATACTCCCTGTCCTCCAGAAATGACGGTGCCTCTATAGCCCAATCAGCCTCGTAGCACGCTTTCACCCAAATTCTTGCTTAGTGTAGGAATGTCCTCCTATCACTTTCGGGTCCTTTTTCCTATTCACTGTCCTCCTTATACAAACCTTCCTTGACCTTCAAGGGCTAGCTTGTATGTCAGCCTATGCGTGCATGCATGCTAAGTTGTTTCAGTCTTGTCCAACTCTTTGCAACCCCATAGACTGTAGGCTACCAGGCTCCTCTGTCCATGGGATTCTCCAGGCAAGAATACTGGAGTGGGTTGCCATTCCCTTTTCCAGGGGATCTTCCCAGCCCAGGGATCAAACCTGGGTCTCCTGCATTGCATGAAGATTCTTTACCATCTGAGTCACCATAGGTCTTTCCGTTTCTGGAATCCTGATCCACTTTCCTTCTGTACCACATGCTTTGGAGTTAACCACCCTTTAATGACAACATACATCGTGCCTTTGACATAAGATTTTCTTACCTGTCATGATGGCCAAGGGAACTGAGGAGCAGCCCCTGGGAGAGGTTTTCATTTGCAAAGGAAAATGCAAACTGTGCCCCTCAAGTGATTACACATGAAAATTAAGGATCACAATCAATGATATTCAGTAAATACAAGGCATATCATTTCAAAACCATTATAATACCTCACCTTCTTTCTCAAGAATTATTTGTCGTGTCCGACTCTTTGCAATCCCATGGATAGTCTACCAGGCTTCTCTGTCCATGGGATTTTCCAGGCAAGAGTACTGGAATGGGTTGCCATTTCCTTCTCCAGGGGATCTTCCTGACCCAGGGATCGAACCCAGGTCTCCTGCATTGCAGGCAGATGCTTTACCCTCTGAGCCACCAGGGAACTCCTATCTAAATGTGTAGATCATAGCATAGAGCCAGACCTTAGCAAGCATCTGGTGTCAGTATTTTCCAAACTTGCCAGAAGAATCCACTGGGGTGCTTGATTTAAAGATACAAATTCCAGCCTCCCCCCCGCCCCCGCCCCGTCTCTAATCCAGGAAGGGGCCTGGAAATGTGAATCTGTATGAGATTTTTATTAAATGCTTTTTAATTTTTATTGGAATATCCTTGCTTTACAATGTTGTGTTAGTTTCTACTGTAACTTACTACTGTTTCTACCATTCTACTGTAGTCGTGTCCAACCCTTTGAGACCTGATCAACTATAGCCTACCAGACTCTTCTGACCATGGAATTCTCAAAACAAGAGTACTGGAGTGGGTTGCCATTCCCTTCTCCAGGGGATCTTCCCAACCCAGGGATCGAACCCGGGTCTCCTACATTGCAGGCAGATTCTCAACCATTTGAGCCACCAGGGAAGACCGTGTATACATATATCCCCTCTTTTTTGGATTTCCTTTCCAATTAGGTCACCACAGAGCAATGAAGACTGTTCCCGATCTCATTGGGACTGTATTATGTAGTCCCAGTCTCCCAATTCATCCCATTTACCCTTCCCCCTTGGTATCCATGTGTTTATTCTCTGTGTATGAAATTTTTTTTAAGGGAAACATTTCTTATTACCCTGTTTTACAGATGAGGAAATTAATTAAAGATCAGAGTGGTTCAGAGAAACACCCGAGGGGCAACCTTGGAAATGGTGGGTTAGGGATCCAAACTGTATAGTCTCTGAATTTGCAAGTCTAGCACTTTTCAGTAATCCAGTGTGTTGACATCTGCAATTCCCCAGGGACAGAGCAAGAACTACTACCCAGCGGGCTGCCATCTGCCTTTTATCCCACTCTTTTTTGTTTTTTTCCTTGCCTGTGTGATGTAAAGGAAGGTCACTAGCATTTATTAGAGGTCATTAATAGGAGGAACGCAGGCTAGGTGAGTTACAAAAGCAGAGTCTACCTCCAAATTGTGAATGAGAAGCTAAGAAATTCACATACACTTTCATACTCAAAATATGAGTGTACGACTGCTCCTGGCAGGGTGTAACACTGGCAACTGAAAGACAGCCCTGCTGGCCTTCAAGCTGATGAGCTTATAGGTGAGAATCAATGCATTTACTGGGGAAAATGAATATAGGTTGTGATCAGTCTTATCAAAGAAATAAAGAATGTAGTGATAGGGAGCGAGCCAGGCCTGCTCAGAAAAGGGGTTGGTGTGTGAGGGGAAGGGATGCTCTGGACTTAGAAGGTCCCAGCCCCACCCCTGAGGTGCCCACTCAGCAGGTGAGTGGGTCCGAAAACACGTATTTCTAACCAGTTTCCAGGGACCCATTTTGAAAACCACTTTAAACCATGCTGCGTTAAAAGCTCCTCTCCAGTCTCCTCTCCAGTTTAGGATTTCCTTCTTAAATGTCAGAACACGAAAAGCAGTGAATGCGGGCTGGAGATAAGTCACCTTCTTTCAACAGAAGCTGCTTCCCTGAGCCATGCCTCCCAGTGGTCGAGCTGAAGTAAGGACCAGCCCGAGGGCTGCGGCTTCCTGGAGCAATTCTTTCATCGGCTAACATTGTGGCTGCCCCAGCTTTCCAGGAACTGACCTTTTCTGCTCACATAAAAATAGCCATTTCTCATAAACTATTTAGTGAGACTCATCTCACAGCTGGAACCACCAGCCTCACAAAGCGGGAGATTTGCTAGTGGCTGGAGGAAGCGCCCAGAAGGGCACAACCAAGGCCAAAGTCATGTCTCCCTCTTGTGATATTTAAGGCAAGGAGGCATTTTAGCTCTGGGTCAATGAGAATGGACTAAATGCCCGAGGGAAGACAGGAAGGTGCTCTGAGCATGGGGGCAGCCCTCTGCTCTGATCACCAGCAGCAAAGCCACAAGTCTGAGCCTGGAAATGCCCAGAGCTTTCCGTCCTGATCTGGCTGCAGATGGAGCCGGCCCTCAGCTCTCACTTTGACTTTTGCTTTGTGCTGCTGGTTCTTGTGCTCACTTTCCTTGTTGGCAGTGGTTTCATCAGAAGTGAGATGCAGATGTGGACAGAACAGACTGTGGACACAGTGGGGGAAGGAGAGGGTGAGGGGAATTGAGAGAGTAGCATTTGCGTATATGCACTATCTTGTGTAATATAGATAGCTAGTGGGAAACTGCTGTGTAACACAGAAAGCCCAGCCCAGTGCTGTGACAACCTAGAGGGGTGGGATGGGGTGGGGAGGTGGAGAGGATGGGAGGGAGGCCAAGAGGGAGGGATATAGATATATATATATAGTTATGACTGATTCTCATTGTATGGAAGAAACCAACGTACTGTAAAACAATGATCCTCCAATAAAAAAATAAATTTTAAAAAAAAGAATAAAAAGAAGTCTCCCATCTCTCACTCTGTCATCTGCAGTGGCATAAACATGCTTTCGTAGAAGGGCCTGTTACAAGTTCCTAGACTTCCATCACCACATGTCAGCAAATTTCAAAGTGCTTTCAGGAAGGCAGCATCAATACATAAATAGTATAGGTGGGCTGTATACGTGTGGATGTGCGTGTGTGTGTGTTATAACCTCTCATACGGCTCCTCCTTAAAGGATTTCCAAATACTCTTTCTAAATGTGAATGCTATGGAAACTGCCAGCCCCACAACCCCAACTTTCAGGTTTAAATATGCTTTATTTATTTATTTTGCTTCCTTTGCTTTCAGACGGATCTTGTGTCAAACTCATGTGGTAGATTAGCACTTCTTTAAAATAAAATTTCTTATTCCCTTCCCACACTTCCCACACTCAGGAAATAATGTAGCTAACACCATCTGAGACTCAAATTGTACAGGAGTAAAAGGACTCTCAGCTTTCTATCCAAAATACATCTAAACTCCTCTATCATGCTATCATATTTTAGGCTTCTCCCAAGAAATGCAGATTAACTTTAGGTCATCATTTAGTAAAAGTGTTTTTGCTAGGATTTATAAGTTTTTGTAAGCCCTTGGACATGCAGGGGTATCTGTTGAATATTGCTTCTGCCATGACTGGGCCTGCGGTGGCCTCCCACATAAAGCCAAGCCTTGTTATGGGGTAACCAGGGATGTCCACTGTCCCATCCTAACACCTGAGCATAGAGGGCAGCTTTGCATCTTTGTCCCAGGTCCAAGTAGGGAGCAAGCATGAGGGCCATGAATTTAGTGATGAAGAATACTGAGTGGATTAGCCAGGGATCTTCAGAGAAATGGGACCTATAGGGTATAGACACACATGCAGAAAGAGTTTTATTATAAGAAATTGGCTCCTATCATCATAGAGGCTGACAAGACCCAAGATCTGCAGACAACCAGCTAAAAACCCAGGAGAGCTGATGCTGTAGTTCTGGTTTGAATCCCAGCAAAAGTGATGGTGGAAGTTCCAGTCTGAAGGCTGGAAGACTTGAGCCTGAAGAATAGCCAATATTTCAGCCTGAGACCAGAGGCAGTGAAAGATTGATGCCCCTGCCCAATAATCAGGATGAAAAAATTCTCTATTACTTTGCCTTTTCTGTTCTATTCAGATCTTCAAGTGATTGGATGAAGCCCACCATACTGGAGAAGTAATCTTCTTTATTCAGTCTACAGATTCAAGTGCTAATCTTAACCAGAAATACCTTCCCAGATACACCCAGGATCATGTTTGACAAAACATATGGGCACCCCTGGTCCAGGTAAATTAACACATAAAACTAACCATAAGTGAGAGATCACAAGAGGCTCCCAGATGGACTGCCCAGGGCAGGGTGGTAGGGGCTGTTGGACAACTGAAGGCAGCGGGTGTATTTGGTGCTGCAGACTCTGATAAGGGGGCAAAAGGCCAAAAGTACACAGCCCCAGATAGTGCTGCGGTCACATAACCATGGCCACCTCACCCAGGCCCCGCTACACTGACCCAGATTTCCCAACACGTTCATGGGAGACAGGCCAGGAGTGCTTGCATTACCAGTGCACCTCTGAGCCATGCTTCCCCCTGATGGGACTGGAGCCCATGTCAGCGATGGGATCCCAGGGGCTCGGCTCAACTCAGAGGCCAAAACTCAGCCCCATCAGAACCCAAACACAGCCATCCACTTGCTCCCCTATGCTCAGCCCTGATGGCCCTGGAAACATCAACAGCCTGAACTGGACTTGAGAGACGCTCTCCTCCACTCTGCTTGAAGGTGCTCACCCTCCCAGTCCTCTCTTAGCACAGACGTCTCAGGGCCCATCCGACAAGTCGTCCAGGTGGATAAGGACGTCAGCAGTCATAATCCAAGAGGCAGCATGGCTTTCCCAAACCTAGCAAGTGAAAAATGTTAGTTGCTCAGTTGTGTCTGACTCTCTGCAACCCCATGAACTGTAGCACACCAGGCTCCTCTGTTCATGGGAATTCTCCAGGCAGGAATACTGCAGTGGGTTGCCATTCCCTTCTCCAACGAATCTCCCAAACCCAGGAATCGAACCCAGGTCTCCTGTGTTGCAGGCAGACTCTTTACTCTCCGAGCCACCAGGAAAACCCCATAATCCAAGAGGCAGCATGGCTTTCCCAAACCTCGGGAAACATTCATTCATCCAAATGGGGATGAATTTGAGAAAGACACCAAGGGCTCTCTTCCATCCCGGAGGCCAAGCTGCTTTCTGTCAGTGCAGGAGGGGCACCTTTCCACCCATTTGTGCAGAGGGGTAGGAGGCCTGTCCTCCAGCAGGGTGTGAGATCAGAGCAGCACCACAAAGCTGGATCATGGCCTCAGACAGCTCTTGTGCCATGAAAAGCACCCCCAAGCATCAGGGCCATCCACAGAGCCTGTGCCCAAGACCCACCGGGTCTGGGTGCTGCAGGGGCACATGGGCCAAGGTAGGTGCGCTTTCTGGAAAGAAGGGGCCCAGCCCAGAGCCTCCACCCCATAGTGTCACCGCCTCACCTGGGCCTCATCTGTCAATGAATGTGAAATTTGTGCTGTCCTTCTGTGCTGTCCTGAGAGTTTTGCATCAACTTCCCTAGTTGCTGTTTAAGTCACAGAATATCAGGGCAGAAAGGAAATGGAGATTGTCGGACCTGTCCTAGATAGGGCTGTCTCACCTGGAACTAGAAATGCCCCTACCTTGCCCTCCTTCCCACTCTCACCTCTCCCATCCCATCTTTTCCACCCCCATCCCACCCCATCACCTCCCCCAGCTCCACCTTCCATCCCCTTCCCCCACAATCTTCATCTCTACTCCATATCCCCTTCCCCGTTCCATCTCGGTCACTTTTCAACTCCACTCTATTGGGTTCCCCGCCAGCCACAGTGGCAAGACTGCTGGGGAAGAAAGGCCGTGCTGTGCCCACATCTTGGAGTCCCTGACTGTCCCCAGAGCCAATCTTGCTCATGCTCCGAAACGGGCACTATGGAGCCATCAGGACCTGTGTGACCTCTGCAGTCAATGACCCCAGTAAGAGGGCCACCCAACCTCTGTGGCTACCCATGAAAGTAAGGCCTGGAACTGGCCCTTCCCCCTGTGTGTTCCTCTATCCCACACACCCCAAGCCAAGCTGCAAGTCCCTCCATGGCCAGCTCCTGCCTGGCTCCTGGCTGCCTTCCTGGAGCAAGGTCGCGTTCCCATAGAACCCTCCTCCCCTAGAGGCCAGGCCCATAAGCGGCCCCTTCAACTCAGCCCTGCAGCCCTGGGAGAGGAGGTCTCTTCCTGGAATCCAGGAGCTGCCAGAGATGTTTCAAGGGGCAGTACATCTAACTACAAGACTCACTTGAGTTCCAGTCTTCATGGAGCAACTCCAGAGGAAGGGAGCCAGAGCCAGTGGGGAGTGGCCATGTGCTCAAGACCCTACACAAGGGAGCGCAAGGGAGTCTGGCCTGTCCATGACTCCCCAGCAAAGAAACAGGCCTCCCACAGGGAGTCAAACATGTGTCCCAATTCAAGGGGACAGGGACACCCACCCCCCACCTGACTGGAGATGCTAAATGTGGCTGAACAAACAAGACTCCCTGCTCCCAGATCACCCCAGCTGGCACCACACTTGGGATTTGTCTCTCAGATGCCTGCCATCCCATCCCAAAGCATGGCCAACGATCTGAGCTACTTATTAAAAATCTAAAATAAAATCAAGACAGGTTTCCTAATACCCTTCAGAGTGAGTAACTCTATCCATCTTCCATATGCCAGGCATCATGCCCCAGCAGCTGGGTGGGGAAGGAAGCTTAATCTCTTTGAACCTGCATAATATCCGTGCCCTATGACTATATAAAGGTACAGCTGGGCGAATGTCATGAAAACACTCAGTTCTAGGTAATGGGGTGTCAGATGCCTCGCATGCTTTCTCACATTTCCAGGACACACTCCAAGGAAACCCCTGGCGTGCTGACACCACGTGCTGCAAAGAGGACACACCAGTCAGCCCCTGCCTCAGAAAGATGAAGCATTTTCACTCTTTATCTTGGTATCCCGGGTGGGGGGTTAGGGCTGCAGATACAGAATGCCTGGAAATGTGGTGATGGATGTAATGGGCTAAGAATTACTTGGGGTCGAGGAAAAATACTTGGGCTTCCCTAGTAGCTCAGCTGGTAAAGAATCCACCTGCAGTGCAGGAGACCCTGGTTCTATTCCTGGGAAGGGAAGATCCCCCGGAGAAGAGACAGGCTACCCACTCGAGTATTCCTGGCTTTCCCTGGTGGCTCAGATGGTTAAGAATCAGCCTGCAATGTGGGATACTTGGGTTCAATCCCTAGGTTGGGAAGATCCCCTGGAGGGGGGCACGGCAACCCACTACAGTATTCTTGCCTGGAGAATCTCCATGGATAGAGGAGCCTAGCGGGCTACAGTCCATGGGATCACAAACAGTCCGACAGGACTAAGCACACCACAGCACAGGAAAGCTATTTAAAAGATAGGGGTTCAAATTCAATAAAGAATTTATAATCGTTCACAACAAAACTTTTTTTTTTTTTTAGTTTTTTAAAGATGAAGCCTCTTACAGATTCCTGCATGTCTGTGAATTCCTATGGAACTCATATATCCGTGTTTCTCACCAAACTTTTCTTCCTGCTGCCATTCGCCTTTTCTTTGTTATTCCTAGAGGCGGGCCTGACCATCGCTATAAACAGGTTTGACAAATCACCGTGGAGCTAAAACTATCAGCAGGTGGACATGCCCAGGAACAGAGGCCTGCTGCCTCTGGTGACAGTCATGTGGTTCCTGTTCCCTGAGTCCCCCACACACACCAGGCTCTCATGCATCCTCCTTTAAAGGAAGATGAGAAGGGGTCATGGAGGGGGTCACCCTAGGGCCCGTGCCCCGTCAGTTTCCACTACTTCAGATAAGATGGTTGACTGAGTCACCTAGTGATTTAAAACAACAGTAATCCTTTATTACCTCTCCTAGTTCCTGTGGGTCAGGAGTTCAAACAGGGAGCAGCAGGCAGCTTGTCTCTGCCCCGTGGTATCTGGGGCCTCTGCTGGGGAGTCAAATCAAGGAAGGGGCCACCTGAAGACCATTTCCTCCTAGGTCTGGCAGTCCATGCAGGCACAATGGGGCTTTCAGTTGGAACCCCCACACGTGGCCTCTGCATGTGGCCCCAGCTTCTTCCCATGATGGTAGTGAGGTTTCTAGAGCAAGTGTCCCAAGAGCAGGGGAGCTAAGAGACTCAGGCAGAAACTGTTAGGACTTTGATGATCTGATTTCCAAAGACGCCCCACACCACCTCCACCATGTTCTATTAGTGGAAACAGTTACAAAGACTTGTGGGATCCAACGAGAGGGAACACAGAGGGCATTCCTTCATGCAGAACCCCATTTCCCATAGTAAGAAACCAGTGGAAGGTGGGAAGTAGAGAGGTGTGAGCATTTCTGAAAAACAGGATCTATCAGGATGATTGGAAGGCAGGTGTTACTGAGCATTCCACCCTCTTCAGTCAGCACTGTACAGTCATAGAGCCTATCAAATCTTCCTTCATTTCCTTCCATGTCTAGTTAGGAATCCCAGCCTCTGAGTCAAGAAAACAATTAATTTGATTTCACCCAATTAAGAGGGCTTCACCTGAGTTCTCTCTTAGGACCGCTTTTGTGCTTTCTCTGAGATTCCTATCCAGAATTTTTAAAAAGGAAGAACAATAACCGGGCCTTCTAGGTGTCCTCTGTCAGTCATCCCTGACAGTCTCTTAGCTGAGGACAGCAGCTGGTAAATCGGGATTCCTACCAGTGTAGGGCACAAGTCATCAGGAGTGATAGTCAGCACATGGTTTTAGCAAGCTCAAGGTCAATTCGGAGGAAAAAGTTCATCAAGGCTTGCCATCCACTGAGAGCGGCCCACCTCCTGTGAAGTTCCATGCATGCTGGCCATACCCAAATGATCTGGAAAAGTCCAACCCCAGGTGACAAGACTTTCCTGCCCAACCACTTAGTTGCACTTTTCACTTAAACATATCAGGCCATTATTCAGTTCAATTCAGTTCAGTTGCTCACTCAGGTCTGACTCTTTGCGACCCCATGAATCACAGCACGCCAGGCCTCCCTGTCCATCATCAACTCCCGGAGTTCACTCAGACTCAAGTCCATCGAGTCCGTGATGCCATCCAGCCATCTCATCCTCTGTCATCCCCTTTTCATCCTGGCCCCAATCCCTCGCAGCATCAGAGTCTTTTCCAACAAGTCAATTCTTCGCATGAGGTGGCCAAAGTACTGGAGTTTCAGCTTTAGCCTCATTCCTTCCAAAGATCACCCAGGGCTGATCTCCTTTAGAATGGACTGGTTGGATCTCCTTGCAATCCAAGGGACTCTTAGGAGTCTTCTCCAACACCACAGTTCAAAAGCATCAATTCTTCGGCACTTAGCTTTCTTCACAGTCCAACTCTCACATCCATACAGGACCACTGGAAAAACCATAGCCTTGACTATTGGCAAAGTAATGTCTCTGCTTTTCAATATGCGATCTAGGTTGGGCATAACTTTTCTTCCAAGGAGTAAGCGTCTTTTAATTTCATGGCTGCAGTCACCATCTGCAGTGATTTTGGAGCCCCAAAAAATAAAGTCTGACACTGTTTCCACTGTTTCCCCATCTATTTCCCATGAAGTGATGGGACCAGATGCCATGATCTTCGTTTTCTGAATGTGGAGCTTTAAGCCAACTTTTTCACTCTCCTCTTTCACTTTCATCAAGAGGCTTTTAAGTTCCTCTTCACTTTCTGCCATAAGGGTGGTGTCATCTGCATATCTGAGGTTATTGATATTTCTCCCGGCAATTTTGATTCCAGCTTGTGCTTCTCCCAGCCCAGCATTTCTCATGATGTACTCTGCATATAAGTTAAATAAGCAGGGTGACAATATACAGCCTTGACGGACTCCTTTTCCTATTTGGAACCAGTCTGTTGTTCCATNGAATTCCATCACCTCCACTAGCTTTGTTCGTAGTGATGCTTTCTAAGGCCCACTTGACTTCACATTCCAGGATGTCTGGCTCTAGATGAGTGATCACACCGTCATGATTATCCGGGTCATTAAGATCTTTTTTGTACAGTTCTTCTGTGTATTCTTGTCACCTCTTCTTAATATCTTCTGCTTCTGTTAGGTCCATACCATTTCTGTCCTTTATCGAGCCCATCTTTGCATGAAATGTTCCCTTGGTATCTCCTATTTTCTTGAAGAGATCTCTAGTCTTTCCCATTCTGTTGTTTTCCTCTATTTCTTTGCACTGATCGCTGAGGAAGGCTTTCTTATCTCTCCTTGCTATTCTTTGGAACTCTGCATTCAGATGCTTATATCTTTCCTTTTCTCTTTTGTTTTTCCCTTCTCTTCTTTTCACAGCTATTTGTAAGGCCTCCCCAGACAGCCATTTTGCTTTTTTGCATTTCTTTTCCATGGGGATGGTCTTGATCCCTGTCTCCTGTACAATGTCATCAACCTCATTCCATAGTTAATCAGGCACTCTATCTACCAGATCTAGTCCCTTAAATCTGTTTCTCACTTCCACTGTATAATCATAAGGAATTTGATTTAGGTCATACCTGAATGGTCTAGTGGTTTTCCCTACTTTCTTCAATTTAAGTCTGAATTTGGCAATAAGGAACTCATGATCTGAACGACAGCCAGCTCCTGGTCTTGTTTTTGCTGACTGTATAGAGCTTCTCCATCTTTGGCTGCAAATAATATAATCAATCTGATTTTGGTGTTGACCATCTGGTGATGTCCATGTGTAGAGTCTTCTCTTGTGTTGTTGGAAGAGGGTGTTTGTTATGACCAGTGTGTACTCTTGGCAAAACTCTATTAGCCTTTGCCCTGCTTCATTCCATATTCCAAGGCCAAATTTGCCTGTTACTCCAGGTGTTTCTTGACTTCCTACATTATAGGGGACCAGCCATTATTATATCTGTATAATTCCATTCTGACAGTGCCACTGTGTCCCCCAGCTCCAGCGCAAGGGTCATTCTATACCAACTATCAGTTTATAGGATCAAGTACACAGGCAGATAGACCACAACCACAGTAAGTCTTCTTGAAAGCTGCTAAGATCAGAGGCGTGGGTCTTGCACAGGGCACACTACACTTGGCCCTCTCTGGGTTCATCGCAGAGGAATAGCTCTGGGCAAGCAAACACTCAGATTATGACTCCCCACTCTACAGAAGCAAGTTTGTGAAAACCAAGGTTGAGGGCTCGGTGCCAGGGAGGATTTATCACTCTTTCTGGTAGATTCTTATTTGCCTTGATAAAGCCAACACAGGGCTCCTGCCTGGAGGGCCACATACTGCCAGGCGTTAATCTGTTCTCCAGAAAGCCCACCAAGGACACACTCTGTTGTAAGGGGACAGCTTTGAACTCCAGCTGCCACAGCTGGCGGAACATTTGATAGCAGAAAACAATCTGCAGCAGAGAAGGGAGCTCGTCTGGCTGAGGATGTCCATGAACGTTCCCCGGGAGGCGTTGGCAGGAAAAACACTTGTATCTAATCGCCTCTCTTCCTGAACTGTCAGCTTCAGCAGGATGCTAACTAGGAGCAGAAATAAAAAGGACAGGAATGCAGGAGAGGTGAAGCTAAAACCCTCCATTCTTTTTTATTTTTTATTGAGATAAGATTGATGTGCAATATGATATAAGTTTCAGGTGTACAAGAAGATGGTTCACAAATTTTAAAGCTTACACTCCATTTATGTGTGTGTGTTTGTTAGTCGCTCAGTTGCGTCTGACTCTTTGCAACCCCATGGACTGTACCCCACAAGGCTCCTCTGTCCATGGATGCTCCAGGCAAGAATACTAGAGTGGGTTGCATGCCCTTCTCCAGGGGATCAAACCCAGGTCTGCCACATTGCAGGCAGATTCTTTACAGTCTGAGCCACCACGGAGACACCCGTATTCCATTTATAGTTATTATAAAATATTGGCTATATTCCCTATGTTTTATAATATATCCTTGGAGCTTATTTTATACATAGTAATTTGTACTTCTTAACCCCCACTGCTATCTTGCCCTTCCCCTTTGAAACCCTGCTTTCTTTAAAGGGCTTTGAACAATGACTGACCCAGAGCCACAAAGAACTCCCTGTGATTCCTCTATCAGGAAGTGACCCACCAGCATAGATTGCAGGGGTGCAAAACCAAGCCCAGACCCCACCTGCCTCAGGTCCATTGAGCTTTCAGAGGTGAGATGCTAAGATGCTTGAGGGGTTCAGCAGCACACCCAATGGTAAACTACAGTGTTGGGTCTATGAAGTGGGATTCCTTTCTGGGCAAACTGCATTGTTAGTGGAGTCTTTGCAGAACCACACCCTCTAGCATACAGTTCCCTGTTTTCAGCAGGGTTACTAAGGTAAACAATACCTGTTCTCCACCCTCTGCAGCAGAGGTTGGGGAAAAAAGGAAGGTGCATGTAAGGTGTGATGAGGGTTCTAACACAGGAATAAACAAGCGCAGAAGGAGCTCTGGGGAGAGACAATAAAACCCAATGGGGTGGTCTAGTACCGATGCCAGATCCCCACAGCGCTGATCTTAGAATCTGAGGCTCATCAACAACTTACAGATTACTATCAGCACCATGTTTTCTTTTACTATATACATATTTACAGTTTCGAGCAATTTAACCTACAGGCTTAAATAACCTGATGAAGAGCGTTTTAAGAGACAGTGTTTGGCCATGGTTTCTTGACCCTGAGAGATGCCAGGCTGCAGAGCAATTGTGACACACTGGCTACCAGCATGAGGTCAGTACCAACTGAAACACCATCCTCTATACAACTGCCTTCACTGCTATTGGCAGCTGAAAACTCAGAGGCCTCCAGGGCCCTTGCTGCTGTGACCATCCTGCTACAAATTCAGGAATTCCTTTGGCACCCTCAATTTCAATGCTTTACTAGAACAATTTGCAGAATTCAGGACAGCACTCTATTAGGATTATCATTTTCTTATAAAAGGTGTGACTCAAGACCAGCCAAAGGAGAAAATGTACGGGGCCTGTGGTGGAGTCTCCCAGACAGAAAGCTACCATGTTCTCAGGATCCATCCCTTCCCAGCACATGGAAGCAGGATCCAACTTCAGGTATTTTCTACTGGAGTCTCAGCATATAGGTTTAATTGCGTGAATGGCCCTGAGGTTGAGTCAGTCTCCATCTGCCTCTGTTCCCAGAGGTTGGGTTGCTAGTGAAACAGGAGGGAATGGGGCAGGGCATACCCTCTAAAAGAATGATCTAGCCTGAGGTTGTTGTTCTTGTTCAGTAGCTCAGTCGTGTCTGATTCTTTGCAACCCCATGGGCTGCAGTACACCCGGCTTCCCTGTTCTTTACATTTTCCCGGAGCTTGCTCAAACTCACGTCCGTCGAGTCAGTGATGCCATCCAATCCTCTCATTCTCTGTTGCCCCCTTCTCCTGCCCTCAATATTTCCCAGCATCAAGGTCTTTCCAATGAATCAACTCTTCACATCAGGTGACTAAAGTATTGGAGCTTCAGCTTCAGCATCAGTCCTGCCAATGAATATTCAGAGTAGATTTCCTTTAGGATTGACTGGTTTGATCTCCTTGCTCTCCAAGAGACTCTCAAGAATCTTCTCCAGCACTATAGTTTGAAGGCATCAATTCTTCAGCAATCAGCTTTCTTTATGATCCAACTCTCACATCTATGCATACTGCTACTGCTGCTAAGTCGCGTCAGTCGTGTCCGACTCTGTGCGACCCCATAGACGGCAGCCCACTAGGCTCCCCCGTCCCTGGGATTCTCCAGGCAAGAACACTGGAGTGGGTTGCCATTTCCTTCTCCAATGCATGAAAGTGGAAAGTGAAAGTGAAGTCGCTCAGTCGTGTCCGACCCTCAGCGACCCCATGGACTGCAGCCTGCCAGGCTCCTCCGTCCATGGGATTTTCCAGGCAAGAGTACTAGAGTGGGGTGCCATTGAAAATCGTAGTTTTGGGCTCCTCCTTGCCAGAGGCAGGAGCCCATTTCTGTTTTCCTCTGGGTGAAGAGTGGACCTCCGTGCACAGCCCAGTCTGGCTGCTTTCAGATCCCTGACGCACTTGTGGACCGAATCTGTCCAGAAGTGACAGTGGTCTATCGGCTCCGTGCTCATCTCTCTCCCCGGACGGACGTGGATGGCAGCTGAGAAAACGCCTTGAAGCCAGCAATTTGTATTCTAACATGAAGAAACACAGGAGGAATTCAAAATCTACTATGTTGAAAAGAGGACACAGTACCAAATGCATGCTATCAGCACTCTTCAGGTGAAGACCCCCAGCACCCGGACCCCTCCAGCATCAGTGGCGAGGCTCCTCAGCAGCTGACGCAAGCCTCTCAGCCTCTGAAGACCTCTTCATTTTGCCTCTTCTGAGAATCCTCTAGAAGTGAAACTGACTTGAATAAGTCACTGGAACTCTCTGAACTTGTTTTTTTTTCTTTTTCAATCTGTAAATGACATGGTAAAAAATGCTCAATAAATAGAATCTGTTTCACTGGTCATAAAAAAAAAAAAAAAAAAGAAAATCGTAGTTTTGTCTTTGTGGACCTTTGTTGGCAATATGATGTCTCTGCCCTTTAATATGCTATCTAGGTCTGCCATAGCTTTTCTTTCAAGGAGCAATCATCTATTAATTTCATAGCCTGAGGACACAACATAAACTGATTAGAAACAAATAGGTCCAATATAGCAGATGAGTTGACTTCCACTAGACCTTGAGCCTCAATATACACTCATTGTAACGCATCAGCAAGCTAAATGACACACCCACATGTGCCATGACAGTTCTGAGGCCAACATCAGAGACCAAAACGTGGGTGGTCTTCCAATTCCTGGAAATTCTGACCCCTTGTCCAAAACAGCTGAAATGCTCCTCCCACTGATTAGCCTATGAACTTACCCACCCCTATAAAAAACTGACAGCCCCATACCCTGATGCTGTTCTCACCTTCTGAGATGGCCCGTACTGTGTCTGCAGTGGGAGTTTCTCTCTAAATAAACCCACTTTTTACATATCACTTTGTCTCACACTGAATTCTTTCTGCAGTGAAACATCAAGAACCTGAGACTCATTTAATCCTGAGACCAGGTATGTGGTCTCATACAGAGTTTCACTAGCATTAGGCTCAAAGCCCCAATGCTCTAATCCTATGGTATAGTGGTTCTTTCAAGTGTGACCATTCCCCATCCTGAGTCATCTTATTAGCATAATTGCAAGAGGCCCACCTCAAATAAGAAAAACACTGGAAGTTCCAAGGATTTAGCAGATACTTTCCTGGAGAAGGAAATGGCAACCCATTCCAGTACTCTTGCCTAGAAAATCCCATGGGCGGAGGAGCCTGGTGTCCATGGGGTCTCAAAGAGTTGGACACAACTGAACGACTTCACTTTTTTTTCCAGGAATCAGGGACAAAGTTCAATCAAATTGGCTGTACAACAAAGTTCAGGTTTCAAGCTCAACAGCTAGTCAACTACAAATTGGCACTTAACCAAGAGCATTGCCGCTGACTTACCAACAAAGGCATTTGCCATTTGACTCTACAGAGACTGAACCCCATGCTGCTAGAGCTGCTAACCTTCAACAACCCCTGAGGAAGTTCAGGGTGGAATGAGGCACTTTGTGCTCCAGGGAATCCCTTGGGACAGGTCTTTAGATAGTTGGATGTTTTTAGGAACAGATTTTATGATCTCAATCCTCTCATCTCCTCATAACTAGAAAAGCACTAAATTCCTTAATGATGACATCAGATCCTCATGAATAACAAAAAAACCTTTTGTAAAATGAGTGCTTCTTGGTATTGACCTCCCCCTTCACCAAAATCTTATATGTTGACCTTCCTCCACTGCCACTTTGGAGCAGTCTCTCAGACCTATGAGAGCTATGAGTCTCTCAGAGAAATGCAGTACTTGGATGCAATCTCAAAAAGGACAAAATGATCTCTGCTCATTTTCAAGGCAAACTATTCAATATCAGAGTAATCCAAGTCTATGCCCCAACCAGTAATGCTGAAGAAGCAGAAGTTGAATGGTTATATAAAGACCTACAATACTTTCTAGAACTAACACCCAAAAAAGACATCCTTTTCATTATAGGAGACTGGAATGCAAAAGTAGAAAGTCAAGAAACAAATTTGACAAATTTGGCCTTGGAGTACAGAATGAAACAGGGCAAAGGCTAATAGAGTTTTGCCAAGAGAACACACTGGTCATAGTAAACACCCTCTTCCAACAACACAAGAGAAGACTCTACGCACAGACGTTACCAGATGGCCAATACTGAAATCAGATTGATTATATTCTTTGCAGCCAAAGATGGACAACCTCTATACAGTCAGTAAAAACAAGACCAGGAGCTGACTGTGGCTCAGATCATGAACTCCTTATTGCAAAATTCAGACTAAATTGAAGAAAGTAGGGAAAACCACTAGACCATTCAGATATGACCTAAATCAAATCCCTTACAATTAAACAGTAGAGTGAGAAATAGATTCAAAGGATTAGATCTGATATATAGAATGCCTGATGAACTATGGACAGAGGTTTGTGAAATTGTACACGAAGCAGGGATCAAGACCATCCCCAAGAAAAAGAAGTGCAAAAAGGCAAAATGGTTGTTTGAGGAGGCCTTACAAATAGTGATGAAAAGAAGAGAAGCTAAAGGTAAAGGAGAAAAGGAAGACATACCCATTTGAATGCAGAGTTCCAAAGAATAGCAAGGAGAGATAAGAAAGCTTTCCTCAGTGATCAGGACAAAGAAATAGAGGAAAACAACAGAATGGGAAAGACGAGAGATCTCTTCAAGAAAATTAGAGATCCCAAGGGAATGTTTCATGCAAGATGGGCACAGTAAAGGACAGAAATGATATGGGCCTAACAGAAGCAGAAGATATTAAGAAGAGGTGCAAAAAAGATCTTTGAACTTAGATAATCATGATGATATGATCACTCATCTAGAGCCAGACATCCTGGAATGCAAATTCAAATGGGCCTTAGGAAGCATCACTACAAACAAAGCTAGTAGGGGTGATGGAATTCCAGTTGAGCTATTTCAAATCCTTAAAGATGGTGCTGTGAAAGTGCTGCACTCAATATGCCAACAAATTTGGAAAACTCAGCAGTGGTCACAAGACAGGAAAAGGTCAGTTTTCATTCCAATTCCAAAGAAAGGCAATGCCAAAGAATGCTCAAGCTACTGCACAATTGCATTCATCTCACACACTAGTAAAGTAATGATCAAAATTCTCCAAGCCAGGCTTCAACAGTATGTGAACCGTGAACTTCCAGATGTTCAAGCTGGTTTCAGAAAAGACAGAGGAACCAGAGATGAAATTGCCAACATCCGCTGGATCATGGAAAAAGCAGGAGAGTTCCAGGAAAACATCTGCTCCGGCTTTACTGACTATGCCGAAGCCTTTGACTGTGTGGATCACCACAAACTGGAAAACTGTTCAAGAGATGGGAATACCAGAGCACCTGACCTGCCTCTTGAGAAACCTATATGCAGGTCAGGAAGCAACAGTTAGAACTGGACATGAAACAATAGACTGGTTCCAAATAGGAAAAGGAGTATGTCAAGGCTGTATATTGTCACCCTGTTTATTTAACTTGTATCCAGAGTACATCATGAGAAATGCTGGGCTGGAGGAAGCACAACCTGGAATCAAGATTGCCAGAAGAAATATCAATAACCTCAGATATGCAGATGACACCACCCTTATGGCAGAAAGCGAAGAAGAACTAAAGCGCCTCTTGATGAAAGTGAAAGAGGAGAGTGAAAAAGTTGGCTTAAAGCTCAACATTCAGAAAACGAAGATCATGGCATCTGGTCCCATCACTTCATGGGAAATAAATGGGGAAAAGTAGAAACAGTTTCAGACTTTATTTTTGGGGGCTCCAAAATCACTGCAGATGGTGACTGCGCCATGAAATTAAAAGACGTTTACTCCTTAGAAGAAAAGTTATGACCAACCTAGATAGTATATTCAAAAGCAGAGACATTACTTTGCCGACTAAGGTCCGTCTAGTCAAGGCTATGGTTTTTCCTTGGAGAAGGAAATGGCAGCCCACTCCAGTATTCTTGCCTGGAAAATCCCATGGACGGTGGAGCCTGGTAGGCTACTGTCCGTGGGGTCGCAAAGAGTCAGACATGACTGAGCGACTTCACTTCTTCATGGTTTTTCCTGTGGTCATGTATGGATGTGAGAGTTGGACTGTGAGGAAGGCTGAGCGCTGAAGAATTGATGCTTTTGAACTGTGGTGTTGGAGAAGACTCTTGAGAGCCCCTTGGACTGCCAGGAGATCCAACCAGTCCATTCTGAAGGAGATCAGTCCTGGGATTTCTTTGGAAGGAATGATGCTAAAGCTGAAGCTCCAGTACTTTGGCCACCTGATGCAAAGAGTTGACTCATTGGAAAAGACTGTGATCCTGGGAGGGATTGGGGGCAGGAGGAGAAAGGGAAGACAGAGGATGAGATGGCTGGCTGGCATCACGGACTCGATGGACATGAGTCTGAGTGAACTCCGGGAGATGGTGATGGACAGGGAGGCCTGGCGTGCTGCGATTCAGGGGGTCGCAAAGAATTGGACAGTATTGAGAGACTGAACTGAACTGTAGCATGAATCTGAAACCCAGCAGGACCCTTTGAAGGCCCTCCTAGGTACAAATCCTTTCCAGTTCCTGTCTATAGGTTTCATTCAGCCTCTTTGACCTTCCCAGCATTCTATAGGGCAGATTCTGTAACAGTTGCTAATCAGGGAAGGGAGGAGATGCAGAAACAAAGGAGGAATGGTCTGGAAACAGTAGTGCAGCAATGAGGCAGGATCCTGGTTCTTCCTGAAATAATATGCATAACAATACCTTAGAGTTCTTCTGCAGGAACTAAGACCCCCACCCAGGTGATGGATGGTAACTTCAAACTGAGAACAGTTCAGTTCAGTTCAGTCACTCAGTCGTGTCCGACTCTTTGCAATCCCATGAATTGTAGCACACCAGGCCTCCCTGTCCATCACCAACTCCCGGAGTTCACTCAGACCCGTGTCCATCAAGTTAGTGATGCCATCCAGCCATCTCATCCTCGGTTGTCCCCTTCTCCTCCTGTCCCCAATCCCTCCCAGCATCAGAGTATTTTCCAATGAGTCAACTCTTCGCATGAGGTGGCCAAAGTACTGGAGTTTCAGCTTTAGCATCATTCCTTCCAAAGAAATCCCAGGGTTGATCTCCTTCAGAACTGAGCACAAGATTCCTGGAACACTGCCTTGTTACCTCACCATTAACCAATCAGAAGAAAGTCACACACCCCTGTGGCCCTCACCTCACACTTTGCCTATGAAAACTTCCCTGTGAAAAGCACCAGAGAATTCAGGGTATTTCGAGCATCAGCCACCAGTTCTCCTTGCTTGGCCTTGCAGTAAGGTTTCTCTGCTCCAAATTCTTTTGTTTCACTTGTTTGGTTTCACTGTGTTTCAGGCACTCAAACCTGCGTGACAAATCTTTGCCATGAAATAAAAGATAGGCCAATGTCTCAGATCTGTTGCCATCAACCAGAAATAAGATATTGCTGTATAATTCTCCATCAAATCTTCGAATCACAGTCAGTTCTGCTTCCAGAGCACACATCATGGAAGGGTATCAGCTGATACCACTCTACATGGGAAAACTTACACATGCCCCGTAAAGCCAACACAACAGAACTCTATGTTCGGCTCGTGGGGAGATAGCAAAAGATCACAATAGACATGACACTTCCTGCCAAAGACAACACTCCAAATATGTGCACTTCCTAACAGTACTCCCCTCCAGAAAGCTGTTCTCCAGAAACTGATACTGATCTGATTATAATTGCAAACCATTGCAGACTCCAGGAATGCATTATTTTTTAAAACTGAAAATTATGCAGAACCCCTCTGTTTCAATCCTTGATGTCCAAATCAGCTCTAAAATATGCCAGAAGAGAATGTCCTGAACCTAAATGTATTTCCAGTGGCATCCAAGAAACTTGCAGAAACCCCAGAGCCTCTTCACTAAAAGAAAAAATCTCCATTTTGTACTCTTAGAGCTCTGGAAGGCATGAGGTGGATGACAAGGGTGGGACATCACTGGAAATTCTCTTCTTTGCCCTTTACATCTTTCCAAAAATGGGAACATTGCAGGTCAACTCACTGAGATTATTGATGGTGACTTGTATACTCTATTACTATAGCTTAAAGAATTGGTCTGGACACTGAAGTATCACTGTAATTGATGCCAAAATCCTGGTTCTCTGTGCACCAATACTGAACAGAAATATGGAAACAGAGTTTTGGAGCAGAAAGAAGGAGTGGTTTTATTTATTTGCCAGTCAAAGAGGAAGCACAGTAGGCTAGGGCCTCAAGAAGTGTGTCCTCCATCCCTGGGGAATAGGGAGAGGTCTTAAAGGCAGGTAGGTCATAAGGATCAAAGTGATGGGCTTGCATTCTTCTGTTGGGTTGGTGGTGAGGTAAGAGTCAACATCATCAACCTTCAGGTTCCAAGTGGTCTGGAGGTCTAAATGCTTATGGGCAGAGACCATTGTTGATGGTCAACTTTTCCCACCTAGAGGGGGTTTCAGTTTTTGCAGAAGAGAGATTTGCTGTGTATATCCTTTTATGAGAACTAATACCTTGCCCCAAGCCATCACTATTGTTTCTCTTGATTATTTGTCTCTCTTGTCTCTGTATCCCCTCCCTTCCCTAGTTTGCAAGTTGCTTGAATATGCCTGTTGGAACTCAAGGAAGGTCAGGGAGACTGAATGAAAGCTCTTTCCTATAATCAAAGAAATGGGGTTCACAAAAGCCTTTGTCCCCAGGAGCCCCACAGACCCCTTCTTGGCATCATAATTAAAGTATCAAATGCATAGGAAAAAGGTCTGAACTTTGCTTTCAGTTACAGAACACATTCAAAAGAATAGTCAGAATTTGAGTTCTATCTCATTCTGACTCTCACTCAGCCTGTGATGTGTGGAATGTCCCAAGGAATCTGAGTTCTACCTCTCTGAACCTCTGTTCCTTAAACAGTTAAATGTGTCTAATGAGAATGCCTACTGTATGGGGCACTCATGCAAACAAGAGAAACAAAAAAAATTGTGACTCCAAGTAAAGATAAAGAAACAATAACTATGGGTAAAGGCAATATTTATCTTTGAATCCAGACTCCCCCTTCTCTGTTCACATTATTTGGGTAGCTGGTCCCAAACTCACCCATGCAGACATTGAAATAGATGAGGCAGCAGGGGAGCTTTGCAGGAAGGGGAACCCCTTTCAGGGCCTGAGAATGGGCTCTTGTGTAACACTTAAAATGAATTGTCCTAGAAGACATGCATGCTGACAAAGTAAGAGACTTTATTAGGAAGAGGTGCCCAGCAGGACGGTAAGGGAACCCAGAAGGACTGCTCTGCCACGTGGCTCACAGTCTTGGCTTTTATGGTGATTGGATTAGTTTCGGGTTTTCTTTGGCCAATCATTCTGACTCAGGGTCCTTCCTGATGGCATATGCATAGCTAGGCCAAGATGGATAACAGCAAGAAAGATTCTGGGAGGTGTTAGGACACATGGCATCTCCTTTTGACCTTTTCTGAACTCTTCCAGTTGGTGGTGGCTTGTTAGTTCCATGTTTCTTACCAGGACCTCCTGTCATAAAATAACCCACATAAATGGTTACCATGGTTGTTGGCCAAGGTGAGCAGTTTCTGTCAGTGTGTTTTGCCTAATGGAGCGATGGAACAAATGGGCTCTGGGGTCCAAAACACAGGTGCAGATGAGGCACAAGGATCCCAGCTCTTTGAGGTGGGGATCCTCAGGTCTTGTTGCTTAAGGAAGCAGGAGTGGGACTGCTCTCTCCATCAACACTGCCTCTCCTGGGGCCCTCAGTTGTGGGGACTGGACTGTCAAAATACCAGTCCATACACCTGTTTTATTTTTAAAAAACCCTTTTCCACCTCCAACATAGCCATGTGGCAAGGCTTATTGATATTGTGATTGTAACTAGAAATACAGAACTTGCCTGGTGGTCCAGTGGTTAAGAATCTGCGTGCCAATGCAGAGGATATAGGTTAGATCCCTGGTCTGGGAAGATTCCACGAGCCATGGGGCAACTAAGCACATGAACCACAGCTACTGGGCCCACATACCTAGAGCCTGGACTCTGCAACAAGAGAAGCCACTGCAATGAGAAACTTGTGCAATAACAACAAAGATCCAGCATATAGAAAATCTTTTAAATATATATATATATTTTTAAAAAGGAATATTTACATGGTCTTCCATCCCCTTTTCTAGCACCGGGATCTGAGAGTGATAAAGATGTGTTATTGCATTAACAAGGTGATTTTGGAAAAGCCCCTAGGTTGCCTAAGGATGAGGCTGGTCAAGGCGGTGAGGGAGAGTGGGAAGGCGGAGCCAACCAAGTGATTAGAGAATTGGAATTTTCAGTCCCACAGTCTCCCTGACTTGGAAGGGGAGACAGGCTGGATGGGGGTTGAGTTCAATTGCCATTGGCCAGTGAAAGACTCCATCATGCCTGTGTAATGAAGCCTCCATAAAAACCCAAAAGAAGAGCTTCAGAGAGTTTCCCAGTTGCTGAACACTTGGAGATTTGGGGAAAATGACACATTCAGACGGACATAGAAGGTCCATCCCCCTTACACACATTCCTGAGTTATGTCCTTTTATAATAAATCAGTACACTAGTAATCTAGTCCTTCTAGCAAGCTAATCAAATTCTACGGATTAGTTTGCTGGACTTGGGAAACCTATATCCAGTCTGTTCCAGAAACCCAGGTGACAACCTGAACTTGAAGCTGGCCTCTGAGGGGACATGGGGACAGTCTTGCCCTACTGAGCCCTTAACCTGTGGAATCTGATGCTGCCTCTGGATCAACGGTGTCAGAATTCAGTTGACTGTAGGGCTCCCAGCTAGTCTGAGAGAATTGCTTGGCTGTGTGGGAAACCTCCCTCCCCACATTGGAACTGGGTGACCAGAACATTTACTCAGCTGTGAGCACCACCTTGCTAGAGCCTGATGTCCATCCATCCATCCAACCATCCCATGCCTGGACATGTGCTTCTGTGTAGTTGACTCCAGGGTCTTTCCTGGGCCTTGCTTCTGGGTTCAGACTCCCAACTGCTTTGTTCATTCAGCAGACATTCCACAGACAATAAGAGTCTGGCCAGTAGGGTCACCCTTCATGACTATTGTGCCCTGAGACCCAACAGGTTTTGTGACTGTCTTGGAGATCACAACCTTCCAGACAGGTCAGTAACACTCTGCTAGTTCATTGATCACCCTCTTAAGGCATGACCTCTTTTCTGATGCAAACTGGGAAAGAGTTTAAAAGAATATTGACACAGAAGGCACTGATATGAACTTTTTCCAGGAACTTGGCCCCTTTTGGCTTCCCAGGCTTATTCATTCTCTCAGAACATGATGCCACACATGGGAAACCAAGTCACCTTCCAGTCACAGAAGGCCTCCTCGCTACTCAGCCTGTGCAAAGGTCTCTGCACAGGTCAATATGGCCACAGGGCCTTACTTCTCAAGAAGAAGCAAGCGGGTGGAGCAAACAATGAGAGTGAAAACAGGCAGAAAGTTGTCCAGTGTTCACACCTGGAGAAGGTGGGGCTAGAACATTAGGACACTAGCATAAAGAGATGGTGCTAGCAGTAAGGAATCCTCCTGTCAGTGTAGGAGACGCAAAGACCTGGGTTTGATCCCTGGGTCGGGAAGATCCCCTGGAGTAGGAAATGGGAATGCACTCCAGTATTTTTGCCTGGAGAAACCCATGGACAGACGAGCCTGGCAAGCCACAGTCCATGTGGTCACAAAGAGTTGGATATGACTGAGCACACACAGAATACAATGCAATATAATACAATATAATAAACAGAGAAGCCTGCAGCCATCTAGACTTACGCATGCACCCAGGCTCCCTTCCTTGGTGCCCAAAGGAGGAGTGGGAGAAGGAGAACAGGAGCAGAGTAGGGGACCTGAGCCAGATTTCCGGTACTCACACTGGTCTAACCAACCGGCAACTGCAGTTGTGACACTGCCCGCCCCAGGGCAGCAGAGATGCCTGACCAGGTGTCTAGTGGAAAAGCAGGAAGAAGCAGAGAGAGGGGAGAAATTAATCAGTTTAAAGAGAAGGATAGTCAGGTCCAAGGTCTTCCCACATCCTCTTTTCCAAATCCCCAGAGCCCCAGGGTTGCTAATATTTTAGGAATCTGTATTTGATTTTCCCCATTTTTTAAAAGCCAGCATCAAAGTTGACCTTCAGCTCCTCCTAGAACAGGGTGCACACCACCCACATTCAGATGCAGAGCCAGGCTGAGAATTGAAAACAGTGCCCTGCTGTCTGCTCCCAGCCTCTGCATCCCAAGCTCAGTGAGACGCCGTCTACAGAACTGTGGTCTGGGAGACTCCTTCAGTTTCACAAACACACCCTCTCATAGTCACAGGCTCTTTGGAGTCATATCATGGACAAATTGAAAACAACACATGAAATAGCTCCATGCCTTTCGAAAAGAGGGGAGTCTCTAATGAGCTTTTGAAAGGAAGCATGGCATTGCCCAGTGGAGAGATGCCCAGTGACCACCCAGGCTTTGCACAGGACACTCTGCACTCAAGCCTGGACATGAATCTCTGGTTCCACCGTGTCAAGCTAGCTCTCTGAATCCAGCTGCCTCTTGATTACCCAGGGAGCCCAGGCAGAGGGAGAGGGTGTCCTTAGGAAGCCAAGGCAGTGCTGTGGTTCTGACTCCGGTTTCATTTACTTCCTCCTGCCCCGGGGCCAGTGTCCTGGCCACCAGCCTGCCACCCTCGTGATGCTCCTTCATCTGGGAAGCCCACCCTCAGTTCCTGCTCAGAGCACAGTAAAGAGGGTGCTTGCCAAGTGCTTTGGACTTGGACCTGGACATGAAAAGCCTTTGGAGATGTGAGCTAGGGAGCTCAGTCTCACAGAAGATGTTCTTATAGAAGCTCATCACAAGAATAGTATTATTCAAATGCCCAAACCAGCTT
The DNA here is from genome assembly GCA_006410935.1 of Redunca redunca. Taxonomy (NCBI): domain Eukaryota; kingdom Metazoa; phylum Chordata; class Mammalia; order Artiodactyla; family Bovidae; genus Redunca; species Redunca redunca. Next base: position 53,634 of record SJYQ01096450.1, on the reverse strand, counting down.
TGGCAAAGCACGTCACTCTTTCTGTATTTGGCCAGGAACATAGGTTGACAGACCAAATGCTACTATGTTGAAATACGTGGGATGCTACCTTTTATTTTGTGAGATAGTCTATCTTTATCTTTGGTCATACGTTTTGTAGCTAATATCTAATACCGTTAAATGTCAAAGTCAGAAAATTTTAAACCGAAGTAAGGGTCAGTTCAGTTCAGTTCAGTCACTCAGTCGTGTGCGACTGTTTGTGACGCCGTGGATTGCAGCACACCAGGCTTCCCTGTCCATCACCGCCTCCTGGAGTTTACTTAAACTCATGTCCATTGAGTCAGTGATGCCATCCAATCATCTCATCCTCTGTCGTCCCTTTCTCCTCCTGCCTTCAATCATTCCCAGCATGGGGGTCTTTTAAAATAAGGGTAGTGGAAATTAAATGATGCTTCACTTGAGCCTTCATGGTTAGAGGCAAGTGTATTGCATCAGTTTAGTAACAAGGGAGACTTTGTGACCAATACTGATCCTGCAATCAACCAACCAGACTCAAATTAGAGAAGGAAAAAGAGAAGCCAGACTGGAGCAGAATGTGTGTGGAGGGCTCTGTGGTTGGCAGGCCTGGAAGCACCTTCTTGTTATAGGATGTGGCTTCCCAGGTGGCTCAGTGGTAAAGAAACCAGCTGCCAATGCAGGAGCTGTGAGTCCGATTCCTGGACTGGGAAGATCCCCCAGAGAAGGAAATGGCAATCCTCTCCAGTATTCTTGCCTGGAAAACCCTATGGACATAGGAGTCTCACAGACTGCTATCCATCAGTTCAGTTCAGTTCAGTCACTCAGTCATGTCCGACTCTTTGCATCCCCATGGACTGCAGCATGCCAGGCCTCCCTGTCCATCACCAACTCCCAGAGCTCACCCAAATGCATGTTCGTTGAGTCGGTGATGCCATCCAACCATCTCATCCTGTCATCCTCTTCTCCTGCCTTCAATCTTTCCCAGCCTCAGGGTCTTTGCAAATGAGTCAGTTCTTCGAATCAGGTGGCCAAAGTATTGGAGTTTCAGCTTTAGCATCTTTCCTTCCAATGAATATTCAGGACTGATTTCCTTTAGGACAGACTGGTTGGATCTCCTTGCAGTCCAACGGACTCTCAAGAGTCTTCTCCAACACCAATAATAACATGGACAACTTGGCTGATGGGTGGAATTTTATACCTAAGGAATATGGAGTTTTTTGTTCATTCTTAGACACATTTTTAGACCATCTGAGTCCATTTGCTTGAGTTTTGGAAATCCATTTTTAAAAAAACTTTTATAACAATTTTTATTGGAGTATAGTTGATTATGTTGTATTAGTTTCTGCTGTGTAGTCAAGTGAATCTGTTATACATATACCTATATCCACCCTTTTCTTAGATTCTTTTCCCTTAGGCCCTTACAGAGTAATGAGTAGAGTTCCCTGTTCTCTACAGCAGGTCCTTATTAGTTATCTATTTTATATATAGTAGTATGTATGTCAGTCCTTATATTTTAGTTTATTCCTCTCCACCCACCCCACTTTTTTTTATCATAGCTGAAGTATTGAAGGAAATGCATAAGCACAATTTTCGAAATGTAGCCCGATAGGAAGGGACCGGATGAGAGGAGAGTATCCTAGCAGGTGACCCTGAGGTGTGGGGTGGGAGGTGAGGTCAGGTCTCATCACGCAGGCTTCACCCAGGGCCAGCTAGCTCTAGTGCCGGTGTGAACTGCGGCCCCGTTTACCTGTGTCAAGGCATGACCCACGTCTATGATCCATTGTGACAATGGGACTGTGACTATAGTTTTTCAGCCCTTTGTCAACACAGGAAGAGACTTGGGTGCAGATTGAATGTGACTACCTGGAGGCAGGCAGAACAGAGAGACAGGTACCTCCCCTCCCCTGTGCTGTGAGAAGGTCCAGGATCTGGGCTGCGACTCCCACTCCTTTTGAACATTTTGTGGGAAAACAGTGCAGACCTTGTGAAGCTGCTGCGTAGTCGTGGATCTCCATGCTTGATGTGTGTGTTTCTGGGTAAATGGGCATCAAGCAGAGCTTGGGAACATTCCTAATTCACCTTTTTATATTTGGCTGTGCCGTGTGGCATTCAGAATCTTAGCTCCCTGACCAGAGATCGAACCGGTGCCCCCTGCAATGGAAGCACAGTGTCTTAACCACTGGACCACCAGGGAAGTCCCTCTTCATTCACCTTTGAAAAAGAGATGTGAAGACCTCTCCCTAAAGTCGGCATCACACAAGGGATACAGTTACAAAACCTAGGCCATTTAAAGTGAGACCCGCTACATCCATCTGCCCAGGAGAAATGTATGATCCACCATGGGCCAGAAATAGCGACACTTCCTGAGAAAGCAGTGCCAGGAGACAGGCAGAGAGCTGGTGCAGGAGCACAGCCCTCATAGGAAGACCAGACCTCTGAAAAGGACCAGGTTGCTCAAAGCCCAGCATTCCAGGGTGGATTGGATTGGAGTCCTTGAGGGCTGTAGGATGCATGTGACAGTGACAGGCAGAAATGGGTCAATATAGATTTCTTCAGGACTTGGAATATCACATTTGTGGGGCAGATTCTCAAGCCCAGCTGACAGCAGGATTCTCCAGAGGAGCAAAAGATCTGCCCTTTCTCACCTGCACAGTGATTTCATGGGGACAAGAACAGTCATAAGTGCATAAGCAGGCTGAACTCTCATCACTTAGATTCCAACCAAGAGGATGCAGATGACCGACATTGTCCATCCTCCATCCCTGGCCCATTTCTTCCTAGGATGAGTCATCATTGCCGATCAAGTGGCTCTCCATCCCATGCACCCTCCCACATGCTCAAGGACCAGCCTGTCTTCCTGTGACATGTAGATGTAGGCAGCTGCTAGAGAACATCCATGCCCAGCCTGCTTCTGCCATGGCTCCATGGAGGACCCTGTGTGGGCGTGCCCATCACCCACTGCCCATCATCCTCCAACTCACAATAAAGACCCACCTGAGAACAATTCTGCAAGGTACGAAGGCTCTGCTCTGTGCTCAAGAAGCATTTAATCCAACATCCACCCCTCTGCTCTGCTTTCCAGCCCACACACTAACTGTCATACAATCAATGAGTATTCAGTAGCCACCACCATTTGAGGGCATTCTGCCATGCCAGGTTGAGACTCAGCAATCATACATTAGTTCAAGCCATCCAGCAACTCCAGAAAAAGTGTGCTCCCTGCCCGCCTTCACGGACCAGCAGAGGGACAGAGGAAGGAAGACCCATCTGAACACTGGGAAGCAGCCTCTGAGTCTGATCCTTAATACAATACCAGCATCCTATCATCTGTCCTTGGAACCACCATGCAGCTGGTGCCATGGCCCCTACATCTCCATAGGTGGCCTTGACAGGCCACTACCATCTCCTCTGAGTGAATAGATCATTCAGTGAAAGTGAAAGTCGCTCAGTCATGTCTGACTCTGAGACCCCATGAACTGCCCACCAGGCTCCTCTGTCCATGAACTTCTCCAGGCCAGAATATTGGTATGGGTCATTGCTGCCTTTTCCAGGGGATCTTCCCAACCCAGGGATTGAACCCAGGTCTCCCACATTGCAGGCAGATTCTTTACCATTTGAGCCACCAGGGAAGCCCACAGATTGTTCAGGAGTCTCTCAAATCCCTCATTTGGCCAGGCTGCCTTTGTACACCATCAATGGTGAAAATCCCTCAGTCAGGAAGATTCCCTGGAGGAGGAAATGGCAACCCACCCCAATATTCTTGCCTGGGAAATCACATGGACAGAGGAGCCTATTGGAGTACAGTCCATGGGGTCGCAAGAGTCAGACACGACTTAGCGACTAATCCACCACCAAAAGGGAAAAGGGGCAGCCAGGGGCCAACACCAGGAGTGGGCTTTGCAATTGGATTGATCCAAGTGATAAATTAAATGTTCTGTGGTCACAAGACCTAGCTTAGACTCAAGAGGCTGGGATTCAAATTCTGATCAAGATATCCAACCTCTCTGAGCCTCGGTTTACTCATCCAAGACAAATGAGACAGGGTCTGTGTGTCCCCTGGGAGTGTGGTGAAGCTCCAGTGGAGAAACACCCCACCCAGAGGATGGTAATGACCCTGACGCCTGGAACCTCCCCCACCTCACACACCTGTGTTTTCGCTCCCAATCCCTCTCCTGTCATCCTGCTACCTGGCCAGGGCTCCCCAAAACCTGCAGCCCAGGCAGATCCTTGTACTTAGAAACTTCCCTTCCAATCCCTTTCTTTAATCTGAGCGTCTGTACCAAGTCTCACCCCCCAAAAGTGACGCTAGGGACTATTTACACTGACTGATGTGTCGATGACTAATGGCCGTGATGGCAGAGGACCAGGGTCATCACATGGGTTGACCCTCTGCAGTTACAGCTGAGAAAACTGAGGCCCACATCTCATGCCCACTGGGAGCCTCACTCAGTCTGGGCTCCACCCCTCCCCCTCAGAGTTCCAGAGACCTTTCCCCACGTGCCTCGTGTACCACCTAACTGAAACCATCTCATCTGGAGAACGGAACATGCCTTCTTGCAAACACATCTTGGACAGGCTTTCTAGGTCCAGGGAAGCCAGTGAAACCCCACCCCATGGGGGTTCCTCAAATCTCAATCCCCTCATCCACTGCAAATAAGCTTCCTAGAAGAACACATCAGATAGAAGGGGATTTGCAGAAACCTGTCTCTTCCCCATGTGAGAGATGCTTGCCCTCACCCCCCACAGTCTCCAGGCAGGGGCTGCAGCCAGACTCGGATCTCTGCACAGAGATTCCGCGACAGCTGGAAACAGCGCACAGGCACCCTCAGCGACACGCCTGGAGGGGTGGCCTCTCGGTAGTGGCCCTGGCTTCTCGCCAAACCTCCTGTGGAGGCAATGAGGACTCCCAGCTCTCCAGGCCAGTCTGCCCCCAAAGCCTTTGCTTTCCAGACTGGGTCTTTTCCATTTGCAAGCATGTGGCCTGCATGTGTTCGCAAGCAGGGGTGTCTGCCTGGAACCTGCTGATCAAACACATCTTAAGCCTTTTTTTTTTTTTTTAAACTGGAAACTGTCATTAATAATCTGATTTTTATCTTTATAAGGCTTTGGCCCTAAGGTATCAGGCTTCCATATTATCACATTTCAGTCCAGCTTCCAGCGCTCACTTGACACGATGTTTAATCTTCGCACATCAAAGGAGAGGACTGGGCTGCATTTGCTGCTATTGTTGCGGGTGCCCCAATCCATCTGCTCCTAACAGAGAAGCCTGCTGAGCCCAGACAGAGGAATTCCACCCCTTCCCACCGCAAGGCTCTAGGACACTTCAAAGGCCTTCCTTAGATTTCTAAAAAAAAAAAAAATGAAATGAATAAAAAATAAGCGGGAGGGAAGATCAAGGGTAAAGTTTTTTGTTTGTTTGTTTTCCAAAATGGCTCATGCAATTATAATTGTGCAAGTTGAATTCAGAATGCCTTGGGGTGCCTGATGGGTGAGGGAGAGTGACACTGCCGGATCCGAGGCCCAGAGGGACCACTCTGAGAGCATGACAAGTGTTGTCTACAGTCAGGACACTGTGGCCTGGGTCTGAGTCCCCCACCAAGGAAACTTACAGGGTGAGAGACAGAGGGGCTGTCCTCCACACTGGTGGAAGGGGAGGGGCACAGAGGCCTGAAATTCCACAGGCCACCTATACCGCAAGGGCTGTAGGAGCCACTGGAAACCAAATCTACCCAGAGCACATTCAGGGGGCCTAGAGATGGAACAGCAGAGAGCCCCTGAACCCCAGCGGGGTTCTTCCATCCATTTTCTCTCTCCAGCCACCCTTACCCTGGAGATTCCGGAGCCTTCTAGCAAGTTCAGAGGTTGCGGAGGATCAGCTTAGCCAGGATCAGATGAGATGCTACCTCAGGTTTACAGTCCAGTCATCCTGAGCCACACGTGCTCAGTCTTTCCAGATCAACTGTGTTCGTGGCTGAAAGTGACTGAAAACTGTTTGTGACCTAAGAGGATACAGGTGGCTCACATTGGAGGGCTGCAGTCTCTGACGACTGTGACATTCCTGTTTACAAGAATGGCAGGAAATAATCCATTTCTCAAAAAAACAAATTTAATCACATAAAAATATCCGGGTTGGATCATCAGCAAAATACCACCCAGGGGTGGGCAGTTCTGGGGTGTCAGTGTCCTGACTTGCTCCCAGGTGCCCTCACACAGGCAGTCCCCTTATCTTCCTTCACAGACAGAAATGTCCTTATGAAACAGGAGCGATTTCATCTCACCCTAAGGCAATCGTCATTAACAGCCAGGCCCCCCTCTGCTGCAGCTGTGAGTTCATCCTCCACACGAAAAAACACCAGACACCAGGCACCTCTGCCCAGGCCCAGGACCCGTTTCAGAGTGAGAACATGAGTCAGGGATATGAGAACGTGTATATTTACAGGTATGTTTTCTATGATAAAAATATCAAAAATAATCATGAAATGAAACAAAGCCCCTAAAATCTGCACTTATACCTGAGAGTTCACTGTTACTGTAGGTGCCCATAGAAGGACAAAGCTGTGATAACTCTAGAGCTGATTCTTGGTCTTTTTTTTTTAAACCACTGAGTTATCATTGTTTATTTCAAACAACTGTTTAAAAACAAGGTCATGTATGTCTGTGGGAGTCGTGCACCTCATGAGAATGGAATGGAAATGATTCTGAGCCATTATGAGCTTCCTTTTAAAAGAAATGTTTGTTGGGTCACCTGTGTCACTGGAATCTTTCAAATTAACTTCCATGTAGAAGATGATTTTGACTAAAGCATAAGTAATATGGCATGTCAATTTGGCATCAATATGATTACGATTCAAGAGCAAACAGAGCCAGTTTGGAACAAACAGGCTTTTCTTGGGAGCAGTATCTGTCACTGCACTGTTTTGAATCTCAGTGCATGGTGACGATAAACAGCCCACAGACAGTCGGTCTTGCTAGGATTCCCTGAGACAATGAGAGCCCTCCTTGCCTAGGGGAAGCACCTCTCCTTGGTCACCCAGGAAGTCTCCCCAGTTAACCCAAACGCGGAGCAAAGGCAGGACTGCACCCAGGAGTGTAATCAGGTGGTGGGCCCCCACTTTGTTTCTGTCCTTCCCTGGTGGGGGGCTTACTTTTCCACCCTCACAGGATCACATCCCACTTCTGCACCCAAGCCACCACCTTGGGTCTGTTTCAGTGGGAAACTAAACCAGGACAAGTGGCTTTTCTTATACTAATGTCCACAGATCCTTTATCTGAAGATGTATTTGTGACCCAGCAGATACTCTTGATATTTACAATCTTTGAAAATTATTAAAAGCACATTTTACTCCCATATGATCCAATATTTCTATTTTTAGGTATTTACCAAAAATTATTGAATGCAGGGTCTCAAAGAACTGTCTGAATACCCAGTGTACATAGCAGCATTATTCGCAACAATCAAAAAGTGGAAGCAACCCCAACATCCCCTGAAGAACAAATAAATAAACAAAATGTAGTATATCCACAAAATGGAATATTATTCAGCTTTAAAAACACAGGCTCCTACATAGATGAACCTTGAGGATGTCATGCTAAGGAAAGAAACCAGAAACAGGACAAATACTATATGATACCACTAATATGAGAGGTGTAGAATAATCAAATTCATAGAAACGGAAAGTAGAATGGTGGGTGCCAGGGGCTGGGGGGAGGAGGGAAGGAGGATTTAGTGATTTTTGTTTTAATTGAAATATAATTGACTTACAGCATCATGCTAGTTTCAGGGATACAACATAAAAGGAAATCTGAATTCCTTTTCAGATTCTGTTCCCTTATAAGTTATTACAAATTACTGAGTATAGTTGCCTGTGCTATACAATAGGTCAGGAGTTCGTGTTGAATGGTGACACGTTTGTTTTCCAAGATGAAAAGAGTTCCAGAGATAAATAGTGGTCATCACCCCATTGTACAACAATGTGCATGCATTTGATGCCACTGAACTGTATATGTAAGATGGTAAATCTTACCATATGTACATTTTATCACATTTTTTATATAAAAAATGAATTAGAAAAAAAGAAAATAAAAGAGAGAGAGAAAGCACATTCTGCTTCATTTGCTGTCAGTGGGCCCCTCTGGTCATTTTCCATGTGTGCTGCGTATGGATTGAAACTCCAGTTAGTGCCACGGATCCCAGTCTCATCGCCACCCTCAATAGCAGGGCACAGAGGCAGGTGACACAGCAGTGACATGTCAGTGCCCACTTGAGGCCAAAGGATACTGTCAGTGAGGGACATAAACAAATGCTTCCCCATAGTTCACAGCCAAGATGGGGGTGCATGACATCCCTGGTCCACACCGTCTTTCTTTGGATCCCCCCAAAAGCCCTCTGAGAGATGAGTCTGGATGCTGGGGAAAGCGGGGAAGTGGGGAAGGAGAGAGAGGAAAGCCAGAGGCCATGAGGCAGATGTGAAAGAGCAGGTGAGAGCCCTGGGCCGACACAGCTGCATCCTGCTAGGGGCCCTCTGAGAAGCTGTCAGAGCAGTAAGAGCCTCCACCATGGCTGAGTGACACGGTGGGCTAAGGGCGAGTGCACAGCCAAGGTCAATCATATTAAACAGACTCGGTGTGAGATCAGGAGTGCAGGGGGCATCTGCTTCCCTTAAACAGGTTTTCTTCTGAGCACACGGCATGGGGTGGAAGCCAGGCACTTCTGTCTCTCTGCCTCTGTCTCTCACTGTCTCTCTCTCTCTGGGGAGATTTAGATCAGGCACTTTCTGAGAGCAGGGTTGAATGTTGGAGGAGGGAGGGGACAGGCACCCTCTCAAACAGGCCCACTCACCATTATAGGCTGAAAGGACATCCCCCAAAATCCATATGCTGGAGTCTTAACCTGCAGGACCTCAGACTGTGACTGTGTTTGGAGACAGGGCCTTTACAGAGGGGGTTAATGCAAGATGAGGACATGAGGGTGGACCCTAATCCAGCATGTCTGGTGTCCTTATGAGAACAGGAGATGAGGACACGCACAGAAGGAAGACCATGTGACACGCCGACAGCGTCTTCAAGCCAATGAAGGAGGCCTCAGGAGAAGCCAGCCTTGCTCATGCCTTGATCTCGGACTTCCAGACTTCAGGACTTTGAGAAAACACATTTCTGTTATTTAAGCCACACCATCTGTGGTGCTTTGTTATGACAGCCTAACACATCCAATGGCCCAGGGAGGGCCCTGAGGAACCTTGGGCCTGCCTGGTAGAAACAGGAAAATCTACCAAGGAGAAGGCAGCACAGACTTCTCACTCCCCAGACCCCTGCCAGAAGTACCCACCCCTGGGATTCCCATCAGACTCTCCTTTTCCTGAGGCCCACACTCTGCTCAGCTAGCCCTGAGACCTGCAGTGTCTGGAAAGCCCACCTCAGCTCACTCCAGGGATACCCAATTCTGCTTCAGACTTTGAAGGAGGCTGCAGAGTCAGTCCTGAGTTACCAGAACAGACCCACCACCCAACATCGACCTCCATCCTATGAAGAGTTTGCCCTACAGGGCTGGGTCCTTCCTTCCCTCCCAGCAAGATGCCCACATGGATGAGTCATCAGCTGCTGTGCTGATGACTTGAAGAATGACTGCCCCTACCCTGAGGTCAGCCACCCACTGTGTGTGAGCCTGGAGGACCCCAGCCAAAGAAGTCGGGTTAAATGATCCAGCGTGTATGCCCCCAACAGCAAAGTGAGGTAGGAAGCCATCATCTCAAGTGGGTAATAAAACTAAATTCAAGGTACTCCATAACCCTTCAGGGTCACCATTTTTACTCCTAATGTTACCGAGTCCAAGCTCACTCTCCTCACTACATGAATCAGAGAGGCAAGGTTTTGAGGCAAGGAATACAGCTTTATTCGAAATGCTGCCTGAAAGAGAAGATGGCAGACTAAAATGTTAAAATAAGCATCTTGTTGGGGTTTGGATGCCAAGTTATTTTATGGATCAGAGATGAGCAGAGGTGAGGAAACAAAGTAAAAGGTCATTTAATCTTGCAAGTATCTCCTAGAATGACAAGTCTCAGGCAGGGGGATATGTTAATTTCTCCCTTTTTGCCATTCACAGGTGAACAGGGTTCAGAACAAAGGCACTTAAGCTTAACAGTCAGGCAGAGGGGCAGGATTCTCTGAAGCAGGCCATTATGTGTGATTATAATAACAAAAGCAGTCAAAGAAACAAATTGAGCCCACTAACTCAAAATCATTGCAGATGGTGACTGCAGCCATGAAATTAAAAGATGCTTACTCCTTGGAAGAAAAGTTATGACCAACCTCAGTTCAGTTCAGTTCAGTTCAGCCTTGACTAGACCAACCTAGACAGAGTATTAAAAAGCAAAGACATTACTTTGCCAGCAAAGGTCCATCTAGTCAAGGCTATGGTTTTTCCAGTAGTCATGTATGGATGTGAGAGTTGGACTATAAAGAAAGCTGAGCGCCGAAGAATTGATGCTTTTGAACTGTGGTGTTGGAGAAGATTTTTGAGAGTCCCTTGGACTGCAGGGAGATCCAACCAGTCCATTGTAAAGGAAATTAGTCCTGAATATTCATTGGAAGGACCGATGCTGAAGCTGAAACTCCAATACTTTGGCCACCTGATGCGAAGAACTGACTCATTGGAAAAGACCCTGAGGCTGGGAAAGATTGAAGGCAAGAAGAGAAGGGGACAACAGAGAGTGAGATGGTTGGATGGCATCACCAACTCAATGGACATGAGTTTGAGTAAACTCTGGGAATTGGTGATGGACAGGGAGGCCTGGTGTGCTGCCGTACATGGGGTTGCAAAGAGTTGGACATGACTGAGCAACTGAACTGAACTGAAGTTTTAGAATAAGACTAAAACCAAGAATCCTCCCAGACTCTGCCCAGGGCAATTACTGGACTCTCCACACAAAGGAGATGAATTTCAAAAAGAATTGAGGTTGTGGGGCTCCATGGAGCCCCTGTGTTTGTAGAAGGATACGTTCTAGAACTAGGAGAAGCTGGAGACTTAGCCTCAGAGATGGAGCAGCGCAGCCACAGCCAGGCTGAGACCCCAGGCTTCTGAGAACCAAGACCCCTGTTCTCTTGCACTTTTTCCATGGGCATAACTGTTATCACAGGAAACTCTGGCTGAAGGATATAGAAAGAATCTTTTGGTTCATTCTGGAATCCTCTCCAAAGTTTCAACATCAGTTGAGTAGAAAGCAAAACCCCATGGTCTCAAGATCCTGGCCTGGCTTCTTGCTCACAAGGCCTTCGGGGCACCCTAGAGCCCTCAGCCACCTTACCTGGTCCTCACCAGTTCTAGCCCTGCCCCTGTTCATGGTGGGATGGCCTCATAGTCTAATTAATGTCAGGGTGGCTCCCTGCTCCTTCAGAGAGCTCCCTCAATGTGTGAAGAGCAGAACCTTCAGAAGGGGAAGGAGTATTCCTTCACATAGAACTGAAAATTACAGCCTGGTAATAGTCACTGCACGGAGGAGCCTGGTAGGCTGCAGCCCATGGGGTCGCGAAGAGTTGGACACGACTGAGCCACTTAGCTTTCACTTTTCAGTTTCATCCACTGGAGAAGGAAATGGCAACCCACTCCAGTGCTCTTTCTTGGAGAATCCCAAGGACGGGGGACCCTGGTGGGCTGACGTCTATGGGGTCACACAGAGTCAGAGACGACTGAAGTGACGCAGCAGCAGCAGCAACAGTCACTTGCTATTAATAGTCACACCCCACAGAAACCTTTAGAGGATTTCAAGATTCCCCAGTTAATATTAAGCCTGCTTGTTTTATCCACTTAGACTAATCTAAAATCTAACATGCAGAACTGCAGGACCAGGAGAATACACAGAAGCGTGGGCCTGAATCCAGGCTTCAGCCGCCTGCTGTGTCTTCTGTAAGCAGCATGCACTCCCACCACTGTCAACCCCAGCTGTCTGCATGAAACCACGAAGCTCTTTCTCAAAGTTTCCAAATGCTGCTACCTCTGCTCTGCGGCACCACAGGGCTCTGCAGGAAGCATGAGCGCACCATCTTCCCAGACACCAAAAATGCCTGACTGCCTGCCCAAATGTCCTCACTCGGCTCTGTAGAGACCAGCCCAAGTGTGGGGCTCTTTCACCACCCAGAATCCCCTGGGCACTGCTGAGAGTTTCCAGGATTTCTCCCTCCCAAGGACTGACTCCAGGCTTCATCACACACAAGGCACCTTTCCTGCCACCTGTTGAGTTCCAGTGATAGCCGGCCTCTGTCACCACACCTCCTGGAGAGCAGTGCCACCAAGCCCACAGATGACACTGCATGCGGTGTCCTGCTTCGATTTTCCCTTGTAAACCCCCACCCCTGGTGGCCCTGGGGTGCTGAAGAGCCTGGGCAGAGACTGAAGGACCGGAGATGCAGCATTCGTTTTGATAAAAGGCTTCAGCTGAGCTAGAAAGGGAGCCCCAGATCTGGTCTTTGCCCATTTGTGTGTCTGTGTGTGTGCATCTGGGTGTCTGTGTAGGTGTCCATGAGTGTGTGTCTGTGTGTATGAGAGTGTGCATATATGTGTGCCTGCACATGTGTGTGTCTGTATCTGAGTGTGCATGTGTATTTGTGTGTGTGCCTGCACTTGTATGCATATGTGTCTATGTGTGTCTGTGTGTATCTGAGTATATATGTGTGTGTGCCTGCACGTGTGTGTGTGCATGTGTGTCTCTGTGTGTACATGTATGTGCATGTGTATATCTGAGTGTGCATGTGTGTGTCTACATCTGTATGTGTGTTTGCTCATGCGCATGTGTGTGTGTGTGTGGCATGCACACGCAGTTTGCAGGTTGGAAGCAGGCCACATCAGTTCAGGAGCCCCGACAGATGTGTGAGGAGACCTTGGTGGCCAACCGCAGCCAGAGTTCCTAATGTTCCGCTTTGCTCTCAGCCACTCTTTGCTACTTAGAGCGGCTCATCTGGACGCGTGTTTTTAATCCACCATGACTGGGAAATTTTCCTACAGCAGTTTTCGAGGTTTTATTGCTCCAGGAACTGTGTTTTCTCCTCCTCCATTCCTTCCACTTATTTCATTCCTGCATTTCTTTCCCCAATTCTCAAAAAAACAGGCCAGGACCAGGAGGGGCCATACTTTTTAAAGGGACAATTTCTGAGTAATGATAGTAAGGCCCACCTGTAATCCCACAGGGCTACTCCCTGGGGCAGGGGGAGGTGGGGTCCACATGTCTGCCTGGTTGACACTGGGCGAAAGCAAACATTGAATTGAACAGGTTGGTATCAGCAAGTGGTTCTTGGAGTTGAGCCTAGTGGGCCCATGCTGGAATTCCTCTCTCAGTTAGGAGGAGGAAGGCTGAGGATTTCGATTTCTAGCACATTCTCCAGGGATGCTGCCAGTTCTCCTAGGACTGTATCTAGGAACCACCAGTCAAGGTCAGCCAGAGACTCCTCCACTTGGGCCCCCTAGGGCTGAACCTCACAGTACCCCCACCAAGCAAAAGAATCAAATGAGGCTTTATTTTGTATTGGAGTATAACCGATTAACAACGTTGTGATAGTTTGAAGGGGACTGCAAAGGGACTCAACCATACACATGCATGTATCCATTCTTTCCCAAACTCACCTCCCATCCAGGCTGCTGCATAACATTGAGCAGAGTTCCTTGTGCAGTACAGTAAGTCCTCATTGGTTATCCATTTAAAATACAGGAGTGTGTACATGTCAATCCCAAACTCCCTAACCATCCCTTGAATGAGGCTTTAGAAGGATTCTTTTCTTCATAGGTGCTCAGTAGACAGCATGGTGGGGATAGTTGAGGCTAAAATGCCCAAGGCAGAAGAAGAGTCACGTAGGGGACTGGGGAAGAAATGGCCTAGAAGACACCTACTCTCCCAAAGCCTTCCCTACTCCAAGGATGAGCACATCAACCAAGTGTCCTCCCTGGACTGCTGTGTGGCAAAGCAAAGTGTTACCTACACACCAAACCTACAGGCCTGTGTTTGGACTAAGTATTGGAAATGTGCCCACAACTGAAGATCTGTCAGGGGTGCCTACAATGACTTAAACTGAGCCCTGGTTGCCCCACAGGTCATCTGAAGTCTCCAGGACTCAGTTTCTCCCCAAACAGTATAAAAACAGAAGTGAACAGACCAACTGTTTCAGAAATGAACAGACCAACTATTCGTCCTGCAGGGGCTTTGCTGGTAGCTCAGTGGTTCAAGACAAGGGTTCAATCCCTTGGTTGGGAAGATCCCTTGGAGTGGAAAATGGCAACCCACTCCAGTATTCTTGCCTGGAAAAGCCCATGGACAGAGAAACCTGGTAGGCTGTAGTCCACAGGGTTGCAAAGAGTCAGACATGACTAAGCGACTGAGCATTCCTCCTACAAGAATGATTCTAAGGGACTCTCATTGGAGATTAACTCAGATGGCTGAGCACTTTAGGATCAGAATGGCAAGAGGAGAGGGAGGGTCTGCAACTTCTCCCAGCCCGCCATGGACCCCTTCCGTTCACAGGCCTCCGAGGATCTGGAAGGAAACTCTGGGAGATGCATCTGAAAGCCAGCTATTTTGAATGTGCCGGCAAACCTCCATGCCATCTCCAAGCCACAACTGTGCCATCATCCCTGATACCCCATATTCTTTTTTTTTAAGAAAGAGTGGTTCCTCCATGCTCAGAGTTAATTTCTCTACCTCCCTCTTGATGCAGACCACTCAGCTCCCCGTCTTACCTTGTCACACAGCGTCTCACCACCTGCTTGTCCCTTCTACTGCCTGTGCTTTCAGTCTTCCATGCCCTTACCTCCCACCCTCTCTGTCACCTGCCCAACCCAGCCTTCAGGTCCCCCAACACCTCCCAGGCTCAGTCACTGCACACTAGCACAAAGCACATCTTCCCCTCACCTGCCGTGTACTCTCAGTGGTTTCAGAGTGATCTCCACTCTGAACTGCAGGACACACATACCACGGAAAGCCCACTCCCCAACACACAGACACACAGCACTCCAAATGTCCAACCCCACAACCTCTGCTCACCTGTATTTGTCCTGTCCAAGACCTTGATCTGAGACCTTGATCTGAATCCATGGAAATTCATGTTCCCTGGCATTCAGCACTGGCACCTCTGCTTTCTTCTCAAAATTCCTTTCCTGTTGACGTGCATGTAGTCATCCTTCTTACCTTCCATTTCAGTCCCTTTGGCATCTTTCTCTGCTTCTCCCGTAAATGAAGACATTCTCCCAGTTGTCCAGTCCTTGTCCTCTACGAACTCCCTGGTTAGTATCTTTAACCCATCTTACTCTCATGATGTCTAGATGTGAATCTTTAATCCAGACCTTTGCCCCTAGCCCCAGTCCTGATTATCCCCCCTCTCCACTAAATACCACCTGTATTGCAAACACCGGTCCAACACCCAACTCATCAACTCTCTGAAAGTGTAATTATTTCCAGAATTTTCAATGTTAATGAGTGATTATCATCCCTCCCACCAACAAATCAAATTAGGATAGTGATCAGTTTCTTTCTTTCCCTTGTTCTTGAGGGACTGGCCTCTTCCTTGGAGTCTTTCTGTCATAATCCTATGAAGTATTTCTTATTTAATAATATTATACATAGTGAAATAAATTGTATTCCAAAAATTTGCTAAGAACCTTGTATTTTATAACTTGAAATTCTTTGTAGCATAGTAACTGGGTAATACAAGATGATTGGAGTCTGGATTTTTTTTTTTTTTTTTTGGAACACTGGAGTTCCGATTTAGTGCAATTTTTTAATGCATTGTATATGTGCTCAGTCACTTCAGTGGTGTTCGACTCTTTGCAGCCAAATGAACTGTAGCCCACCAGGCTCCTCTATCCATGGGATTCTTCAGGCAAGAATGCTAGAGTGGGTTGTCTTGCCCTCCTCCATGGTAGCTTCCTGATTTGACCTAGGGATCAAACTCACATCTCCTTTCTCTCCTGCATTGCAGGCAGACTCTTTACTGGTAAGCCACTGGGGAAGCCTCAGTGCATCATATACACAGAGTGTAATTAAACCATGCCTTATGGCTATTTATAATATAATGTTTGGGGAGATGTGAACTCTCAGTTGCAAAGATTTTAAGAACATTTATTGCTTTGCCCATCAGAGCTAAGAGTTACTCCGCACTTTATCTAAGGAAGGTATCCCTGGGTATATTACATGTTGAAATAACTTGTTAAAATTCTATACCCACCTCGTGAGGGATGGCATTTGTCTCATAACATGTTGAATTTAGATGCATTTGGTTGCAAGAAATAGAATATACAACTCAAAGTGTCACGACCAGTGAGGAAGAATCCAGCAATGGTCCATTGGCTCAATAACAGTGTAACTAAACTTTTATAACACATATTTTATTTTCATTGATTTTCTCTATTATCTTTCTGCTTTCAATTAATTGATCTCTCCACTTATATTCGTTGCTTTATTTCTACCCCTTATTTGCATTTCATTTGCTTGTCTTTTTCTACTTTCTTCAGATTAAAACAAAAGTCGTCTGTTTGACTCTCATATTAGTTTCCTAAGGTTCTGTAACAACTATACACTTAGTGGCTAAAGCAGTACAAATCTGCGGTCTCACACTTTTAAAGGCCAGAAGGCTGGAATGTGTCTCACTGGGCTAAAATCAAGGTGTTGGCAGGTTCACCTTCCTATTGGATGTTCTAGGGGATGATCTGCCTTTCCCAAATACCTGAGGGCACTCCCATCCTTTGACTCATGATGCCCTTCTCCATCTTCAAAACAAGTGATGTCAGGTCATCTCTCTCATGCTCCCATTTCCCTGGTTCTCTCTATTTTGTCTTCTTCCACTTATAAGGACTGGATTGCATTGGGCCACCTGGATAATCCAGGATGGTCCCTCTATTTTACATTCAATTGATTATTTAAAAATGGGCAGAAGACCTGAATAGACATTCTTCCAAAGAAGTAGTACAGATGACTAATAAGCATAAGAAAAGATGCTCAACATCAGTAATCATCAGTTTAGTTCAATTCAGTTCAGTCACTCAGTTGTGTCCGACTCTTTGCGACCCCATGAATCCCAGCACGCCAGGCCTCCTTGTCCATCACCAGCTCCCAGAGTTCACCCAAACTCATGTGCATCGAGTCAGTGATACCATCCAGCCATCTCATCCTCTGTCGTCCCCTTCTCCTCCTGCCCCCAATCCCTCCCAGCATCAGGGTCTTTACCAATGAGTCAACTCTTTGCATGAGGTGGCCAGGGAAAAGCAAATGGAAATAACAAAAGATATCACCTCACACCTACCAGAATGGCTATCACCAAAAAGACAACAAATAACAAGTGTGGGTGAAGATGTAGAGAAAAGAGAATTCTTGTGCACTGTTGGTGGGGATGTAAATTCGTAGAGCCACTGTGGAAAACAGCATGGAGATTCCTCAAAAAATTAAAAATATAACTGTTATGTGGTCCAGAAATTCCAATCCTGGGTATTTATCCAAAGAAAATGGAAACGCTAGTTTGAAAAGGCATATGCATCCCATCTTCATTGTACCACTATTTACAAGACCCAAGATATGGGAGCAACCTAATTACCAAATAGATGAATGGATAAAGAAGGTGTGGCGTGTGTGTGTCTGTGTGTGTGTATGTATGCTCAGTCATTCTGTTGTGTCCAACTCTGTGACCCCATAGACTACAGCGCACCAGGCTCCTCTGACCATGGAATTTTCCAGGCAAGAAAACTGGCTTCCATTTCCTACTCCAGGGCATCTTCCAGACCCAAGAATTGAACCCACATCTCCCGGGGCTTCTACATTCAGGCAGATTCTTTACCACTGCACCACTTGGGAAGCCCCTCAACTTCTAGTACCAGTTCTTAAAATTTGCATACATATGCTCACTATATTACTGAAATGACATGAAATCCTTATAATGCCAATAGATGCTGGGAACTTCGCACTGCATTTAGAAGGGGCAGAGTCCCATTTGCAAGAAGGTCATCTAGTCTTCTCAACCCGGATGGAACAGCTCCCTCCCTGCCTTCATGGTTCAGAGCACAGGGGCCACAGGGAGGGCTTTCTGAGCCATACACAGCACATGGTGGACCCTCAGTACATGGCTCACCTTGCCATGAAGGAAACATCACACACGCAGCGCAAGCACCCAATGTGGAGAGGCAGGGCAACAGGGAACGAAAAGGAGACCAGCTGGAAAGAAAGGAGATGGAGCAGACCTGCAGGATCATCTGTGCAGCTCCCTAAGGCAAGACAGGAAAACCAGGACAGGAAGGCCAGCCTGCTCCTTGGGGATGGGGAGAACCACCTCAGTGGCCTCAAGATGACAAACCTTTGGCTGAAAACATTTGAATATGGGGCTCAAGCATCCTGAGGATGTTCGAGGCTGGACAAGGTCCTTCTCATTCTGGACACATGCCAGAGTGTGTGTATACGTATTTCACATACAATGATGTGTTACTCAGTCATAAAAACTGAAATCTTGCTGTTTGACAACATGGATGGACCTAGAGGTTATTATACTAAGTAAAAGAAGCCAGAGGAAGAGAAATATTGTATATTTCACTTATATGGGGAGTCTAAAAAACAAAGATATTAAGAAGATATTAGGAAGAGGTGGCAATAATACACAGAAGAACTCTATAAAAAAGATCTTCAACACCCAGATAATCACGATGGTGTGATCACTCACCTAGAGCCAGACATACTGGAATGTGTAGTCAAGTGGGCCTTAAGAAGCATCACTATGAACAAAGCTACTGTAGGTGAAGGAATTCAGTTGAGCTTTCAAACCCTGAAAGATGATGCTGTGAAAGTGCTACACTCAATATGCCAGCAAATTTGGAAGACTCAGCAGTGGCCACAGCACTGGAAAAGGTCAGTTTTCATTCCAATCCCAAAGAAAGGCAATGCCAAAGAATGCTCAAACTACTGCACAATTGCACTCATCTCACACACTAGTAAAGTAATGCTCAAAATTCTCCAAGCCAGGCTTCAGCAATTCGTAAACCGTGAACTTCCTGATGTTCAAGCTGGTTTCAGAAAAGGCAGAGGAACCAGAGATCAAATTGCCAACATCTGCTGGATCATGGAAAAAGGAGGAGAGTTCCAGAAAAATATCTACTTCTGCTTTATTGACTATGCCAAAGCCTTTGTGTGGATCACAATAAACTGTGGAAAATTCTGAAAGAGACTGGAATACCAGACTACCTGACCTGCCTCTTGAGAAACCTGTATGCAGGTCAAGAAGCAACAGTTACAATTGGACATGGAACAAAAGACTGGTTCCAAATACAAAAAGAGTACATCAAGGCTGTATATTGTCACACTGCTTATTTAACTTATATGCAGAGTACATCATGAGAAATGCTGGGCTAGATAAAGCAAGAGGTGGAATCAAGACTGCTGGGAGAAATATCAATAACCTCAGATATGCAGATGAAACCACCCTTATGGCAGAAAGTGAAGAACTCAAGAGCCTCTTGATGAAAGTGAAAGAGGAGAGTAAAAAGTTGGCTTAAAGCTCAACATTCAGAAAACGAAGATCGTGGCATCTGGTCCCATCACTTCATGGGAAATAGATGGGGAAACAGTGGAAACAGTGGCTGACTTTATTTTGGGGGGGCTCCAAAATCACTGCAGATGGTGATTGAAGCCATGAAATTAAAAGATGCTTATACCTTGGAAGGAAAGTTATGACCAACCTAGATAGCATATTGAAAAGCAGAGACATTACTTTGTCAATAAAGATCCATCTAGTCAAGGCTATGGTTTTTCCAGTAGTCATGTATAGATGTGAGAGTTGGACTCTAAAGAAAGCTGAATGCTGAAGAATTGATGCTTTTGAACTGTGGTGTTGGAGAAGAGTCTTGAGAGTCCCTTGGACTGCAAGGAGATCCAACCAATTCATCCTAAAGGAGATCAGTCCTGGGTGTTCATTGGAAGGATTAATGTTGAAGCTGAAACTCCAATACTTTGGCCATCTGATGCAGAGAGCTGACTCATTTGAAAAGACCCTGATGCTGGGAAAGATTGAGGGCGGGAGGAGAAGGGGACAACAGAGGATGAGATGGTTGGATGGTATCACTGACTCAATCGACATGAGTTTGGGTGAACTCCGGGAGTTCGGCCAGGGAGGCCTGGCATGCTGTGGTTCATGGGGTTGCAGAGTCGGACATGACTGAGTGATTGAACTGAACTGAACTGAAAAAACAGAACAAATAAACAAAGCAAAACACATCAGAGAATAAGCAGGTTGTTTCTAGGGAGTTCAGTGGGGGCGGGGTGGTGGAGAACAAGAGATATAGGTGAGGGAAATAAAGGAATAATTTTTCAGTTACAAAATAAATGAGTCATGGGTGTGAAATGTACAATATGGTGAACACAGTCAAAAATTATGTAACGTCTTTGTGTGATGACAGATTGTAACTAAATGTATCATGGTGATCATTTTGAAATGTCTAGGAATATTGAATCTTGTGTGCCAGGAATTAACATAGCTTTGTAGTCAATTATACTTCAAAAACAAACCAATAAAACTCATAGAAAAAGGTCAAATTTGTGGTTCCAGAATAGGGTGGGGAGAGGAGGAATTGGATGAAGGCAGTCCAAAAGTTCAAACTTCAGTTAGAAGATAAATAAGTACTAGGGAAGTAATGTATAACATGGTAAAAATAATTAACACTGCTATATATTATGTATGAAAGTCACTAAGAGAGGGAATCCTAAGGATTCTCATGACAAGAAAAAATTTTTTTCTTTAATTTTGTAGCTGCATGAGATGATGAATGTCCACTAAACAATAAGTTTCATGGTCATCCTTTCATGAAGTATGTAAGTCAAATAATTATGTTATACACCTTGAAAGTGAAGTCGCTCAGTCGTGTCCGACTCTTTGTGACCCCATGGACTGTAGCCCACCAGGTCCTTCCATTCTAGGGGTTCTCCAGGCAAGAGTACTGGAGTGGGTTGCCATTTCCTTCTCCAGGGGATCTTCCCAACCCAGGGATCAAACCCAGGTTTCCTGCACTGCAGGCAGACGCTTTACCCTCTGAACCGCCAGGGAAGCCCTTAAATGCATACAATTCTATACATCAATTTTGAAAGTAGAAAAAAATAAAACTAGTTTATCAACCATAAATAAATAAATGTCAGCCAATTAGCAATCTTAAATCCATCTGCTATATTAATTCTCCTTTTCCATGTAACATACTCACAGTTTCCATGGAGACCTTTATTCTGCCTACCCCACTTCTCTGCTATAGGCATTTGGGGCTATAAACTTCCTCTATGCACTAGTTCAGCTGCTCCACAAATTTTTACATCTTTTCATTTCATTCAATTCAAGATAATTTCTAATTTCCCTTGAAACTTCTTCTTTGACTCAAGAGCTATTTAGAAGTGCGTTATTTAATTTCCAAGTGTTTGGGGATTTTTGTTGACAATCTTTCTGTTACTGATTTCTAGTTTAACTCAATTATAGTCCAAGTACATACTTTACAAGATTTCTATTTATTTAGTTTTGTTTCACGACACAGGATCTTGTCTCTCTTGAAGACTGTTACATGTGACTTCGAAAAGAATACCTATTCAACTGCTGTTGAGTGAAGTGTTTGATAAAAATTAATTAGTTCAAATTGATTGTGCCATTGTTCACTTCTTTTATACACTTGCTGATTTTCTGTTGACAAGTTCTATCAATCACCAAGAGAAGTGTTGAAGTGCCCCAACGTTAATTGGAATTTGTTCATTTCTCCCTTCAGTTTTATCAGTATTGCTTCATGCAAAGCTCTTTTGTTAGGTGCTTACATCTTCAGAATTGTCATGGCTTCTTAACAAATTGATTTTCCTATCATTACATAATGTCCTCCTTATCCCTCTTAATTACCTTACTCTGACTTCTACTTTGTCTGATAAGAATACAGCCATTTCAGCTCTTTTTTATTAGTCTATGCACATTTTATATCTTTCTATACTGCTAATTTAGCTGTATTTATATGTTTAAAGAGGATTTGAGCCTCCTATTAATTGATATGTGTTGGCCATTTCATGTAATCATTGATATGTTTGGGTTTAGTTCTCCCATTTTATTATTGGCTTCTTCTCCTTCCTTTCACTTTTTCTTTTATTTTTTATTTTTTACTTTATTTTAGTTTACAGTACTGTATTGATTTTGCCATACATCAGCATGAATCCGCCACGGGGGTACACGTGTTCCCAATCTTGAACCCTCCTCCCACCTCCCTCCCGTATCATCCCTCTGGGTCATCCCAGTGCACCAGCCCCAAGCATCCTGTATCCTGCATCGAACCTAGACTGGTAATTCATTTCTTACATGATATTATCCGTTTCAATGCCATTCTTCCAAATCATCCCACCCTCTCCCTCTCCCACAGAGTCCAAAAACTGTTCTATACATCTGTGTCTCTTTTGCTGTCTCGCATACAGGGTTATCATTACCATCTTTCTAAATTCCATATATATGCGTTAGTATACTGTATTGGTGTTTTTGTTTCTGGCTTACTTCACTCTATATAATAGACTCCAGTTTCATCCACCTCATTAGAACTGATTCAAATGTATTCTTTTTAATGGCTGAGTAATACTCCATTGTGTATATGTACCACAGCTTTCTTATCCACTCATCTGCTGATGGACATCTAGGTTGCTTCCATGTCCTGGCTATTATAAACAGTGCTGCGATGAACATTGGGGTACATGTGTCTTTCAATTCTGGTTTCCTTGGTGTGTATGCCCAGCAGTGGGATTGCTGGGTCATATTATTTTTTTTCCCTGCTCTGTTTCTGCTTTCATACTGTGTGTTGAAGAATTTGAATGTTTTTTAGATTTCAGTCTTATCTGTTGGGTTTTGGACTATGTCTCTTTATACAGTCTTTTAGGTGATTGCTATAGAGATTACAATAAACGTATCAATTGTGCACACTACTTAGAATTAATATTTTACCACCTCAAGTAGAATGTGGGAATTTACCAGTATACATTTCAAAGAGAAGATGGAGTTCATTGGGGCTTTCCTAGTCATTCAGATGATAAAGAATCTGCCTTTATTACCGAAGACTTGGGTATGATCCCTGGTTCAGGAAGATCCCCAGAGAAAGGAATAGCTACCCACTCCAGTATTTTTGTCTGGAGAAGCCTGGTGGGCTACAGTCCATGGTGTCACAGAGTCAGGCACGACTGAGTGACTAACACTTAACATGTCACTTTTACTCTTCTCGTCTTGCTGTTGGCATATATTGTACCTAAAGATTTTGCCTTCAGCCGGCATACCTATTTCAAGGAACTTAGGAGGAGAAAGGCCATCTACTGTATTGACTCATATGTTTACATTTGTGACTGCTCTTCTCTTATTTCTGAAATTTCAAGTTTCCCTCAATATCATTTCCCTTTTAACTGAAAATTTTCCTGTAACATTTAGTTTAGAGCAGTGGTTCTCAACGGTGCTATTTCCCTCCAAAGGGCAATATCTGAAGACATATTCTCTTACTGTAACTAAAAGAAGGTGGTGTCTACTGACCTCCAGTATGTAGGCCCAGGGATGTTGTTAAACATCCTATAATACACAGAACATCAACAAAGAATTTTCAAACCTGAAAATTCAAACATGTGACAGTTGTTTTAGAGTAACTCTGCTGGTGATAAATTCTCTTAGTTTGTCTTCATCTGAGCAGGTATTTATTCTTCCTTTACTTCTGAAAGATACTTTTGCTAGATACGACAACTGCTCTGCCAGCACTTTACTTTCAGTACTTTAAAAATGTTATTCCACTGTCTTTGGATCTGGTAAAAATATTCTATCTTTCTAAGCTTTCCCCTCATATATAATGTGTTACTTTTCTCTGTGTTCTCTCAAAATTTTTGTCCAGTTTCTCAAATTTGATTTTAATGTGCTCAGGACTGAGTTCCTTCAACTTATCTAGAGTTCATTAATTTCTAGAATCTGTAAGGTTATATCTTTCACCAAAATTTGAAAGTTTTTGTGCATTATTTCATCAAGTTATTTTTGCACAGGACACTTTTTCTCTTAAGATTCTGCTGACATAAATGGCGTGCTTTTGATCTTGTTCAATTTCTCTTGTATAAAAAGTGTAATTTCCATTGACCTGTCTTCAAGTCAATTTCTCTGTCATCTCTATCCTTCTACTGAGCTCAACTAGTGAATTCTTTTAATTTCAGTTATTGCCTTTTTCAGGTCTAAAATTTCCATTTTGTTCTTTAGCGACTTCTATTTCTTTCCTGAGACTTCCTCTTTTTCCATTTGTTCATTCCAAGAGTATTTGCTCCGACTTCTTAGAGCCTGTTATAATGGAGTTGACTGGCCTTCATCATCCTTTCCATTGACAATTTGTCAGCTTTTCCTGGTTTTACACATACTGAATAATTTGGGATGGTATACTGGGCATTTTGAATATTGTTATAAGGCTATGGGTCATGTTTAAATCCTCTGGAGATATTTGGGTTTTGCTTTTTGCTTTGCCAGGCAATGGACACAGGTGTTTCAGAATGTATATTCTAACATGCCTTTTATGAGCTATGGTTCTAATGTCAGTTCAGGTTTTGAAGACTTTGCAATGCTATTCAGGTCTATTTTGCTTCTCCATCACTCACCAGTGAGTTTGATTCCTGGCGGGGGTTGGGGGAAGGTTGTCTACTCCATAGTTTTCAAACACTTTGGGATGCTGTTTTGGGTGAATTCCACACATGGCTCAGGTTGGGAGTCAGGCCAAAGGTTCCTATGTAAGTTGAGGCATCACTTTCTTGAGTTCCTCTATCTCATTCTCACCCACAGTCTCTAGCTCCCAGGCATCTGTCCTCCTGACCCTCTGGTTAAAAAGTCAGAGTTTTTGTTCCCCTGTCTGACAACAGGGAAATATTTATTTACCTCAAGAGTTTATCTACAGGATGACAGAAAGAAAAAAACACACACACATTGAAGATGTTGCCCCCACTCTTCAGAGAATCTCTCTGAAGAGAGAAATGTTCCCTTCTTCAGAGTTCCCACTTCCATGGGGCTGCAGCCACAGTGGGGGGACCCAGTGGGGAATGGGTTTCTCCCTTTTCTCTCTCTCTCTACTCCTTTCCATTCCTCGGATGAGAATGACGGTCTTTCCTTGGAGTTCTCGGCCTGTCCTTGTCTGGAGTATCATTTCAGGATCCATGTTGCCTTGAGGTCCAAACTGGGAGCTATGGGAGTCAAAAAAGAACAGAGGGAGGGAGGAAAGGAATTCACCACCAGATCCATCACGCTTGGACCTATTTGTCCCTTCCCCGTGATGCCTGCTACCATTTGCTTTTTGGACTCTTCAGGTAGCTGCTCTGTGCACATTGTTCACGTTCTGATTTCATCCAGTGGGAGAGAAAGAATAGAGTGTACTTTCTCCATCTTACCTGGAACCAGAACTGTCCTATCACTAACTTTCGACTGAAAGTTTCAAAAGTACTAATTTGGGGAAAGACCTTAGAGAAAATATATGAAGTGCTTCGTGCAATGATCAAAAAGTAAAAACAAATCCTCTCAGTGTCATTTCTATACCACAGAATCACATGGAATGTTAGAGCTGAAAGGAACTCACCCAATTTGTTCCTCATCAATTCTTTTTCTCTTTGCCTTCTCAGCTAGGAGGTGTTCGGCATGTGTGTTTCTGTGAGTATGTGTGTGTATGTGTAGTGTGTAATCTGTATCTCACAGGTCCATCTCAGCAACACCCTTAAAACCCACCCAGTCACAGACGTGTTCTATGCTGTTGCAGGAAAGCCTATCAATGGCCTTCTTCTCCCCGCTCTACCGCTGTCATCAGCTTCTTAGCTAGTCTCCTTCCTTCCAACTTCCCATCCTTCTGTGTTGCCCACACTGTCATCAATGTTCTACCTGCAACAGAAATATGGTCATGTATTAAAAACCTTCAGAATATACCTCTTGTGAGATTGTGCTCAGTCATGTCCAACTGTTTGTGACCCCATGGACTGCAGCCTGCCAGGCTCCTCTGTCCATGGAACTTTCCAGGCAAGAACACCAGCTGCTGCTGCTGTTGCTGCTAAATCGCTTTAGTCGTGTCCGACTCTGTGCGACCCCATAGACGGCAGCCCAACAGACTCTGCCATCTCTGGGATTCTCCAAGCAAGAATACTACAGTGGGTTGCCACACCAGAGAGAGTTGCTATTTCCTACTCCAGGGGATCTTCCCAATCCATGGATCAAACCTGCGTCTCTTGCGACTCCTGCATTGGCAGGCAGATTCATCACCACTGTGCCGCCTACTTGCTTCTAAATCTTAGATCATATCCCTTTTTAAAGAAAAAATAATGTTCTTGCATTTCTAATGTTGTCTCAGATTGCCCTGTATCATTCTTGCTATTCTTATTTTGTATTTAAATATATTTAAACACAAAATTATGTGTAAGCACACTATTTTTTTACTCTTATTTAGCTATAAAGCAAATCTAGCTTCATAATAATAATAACATATAGCAATACAAATAAATCTATAAAACCAACATCACACTAAAATTATGTATTTGATGCTGTTTCATTCCAACTGAGTGATATTGGGGGGGACAACATGGTCTAGGGTTCAATTCTATATAATGTTTAACATTTTAAAAACAGTATTAAGTTAATAATTCTTGTTTGATATTAATGGTTATAATGAGTAATAATGGGCTTCCCCGGTGGCTCAAATGTTGAAGAATCTGCCTGCAATGTAGGAGACCAAGTTTGATCCCTGGGTCAGGAAGATCCCCTGGAGAAGGGAAAGGCTACCCACCCCAGTATTCTTACCTGGAGAATTCCTTGGCAGGCTACAGTCCATGGGGTTGCAAAGAGCCGAACACGACTGAGTGAAGAGGAAAAGAGAGTAATAAGTATCTTAATAATTTGTTTATTAGTTCAGGATAATCTTAAAGTTAATCAAAAATGCCAGTAAGCAATCTTCAAAATTCACTTTGATTAAATGCTTGGATAAATTAGTCTCATTGTCTTGTTCACTTAAAAATACAATAGCTACTGTTCTATTACTTAAGCATATGTTTTATTTCTAGTACAAATAATTCTGCAAGGAAAACAGGAAAATTCTTCAATCGTTACTCCAACACTTACTGCAAATAAACTGTGATGATACTGTCGATAACAGAACAGGCTGTGCGAAGAACATCATTCACAATGTGACTATGGTTTTGACAAGCAGAGTCCACATTCTTTGGACATCACCAAGATAATACTCCCTTGTTCATTGCAATGACTTGTTCTCCACACACCTCTTCTCCACTCAGATTCCCTTGAAATTTTTCATGACCTCGTCGTGATGTTCTTGGCCTGAACACTATTCTCAACACAAAAGGTTGGTGGCACAAATCTTAGTGAGTGTGATTTGAGTCAAGTTCATCCAAGTTAGTTCTCCAGATCACCCAGAACATACTTGTGGGATATTTAATGTTTAATATCATCAATATTAAAAGCCAGAAAGTACTCACAGATTTCTGAGAATAGGTCCACAGGCCTCCAGTATTTGGTAAAGCTCAGTTTGAGAAACACAGATTTACAGGATTTGTTTCTGACCCTTAAGTATGGCACACCATGTTCTTGTTCCATTGCTTAGTCGTGTCCAACTCTTTGCGACTCCATGGCCTGCAGCACGCCAGGCTTCCCTGGCCTTCACCATCTCCCGGCATGCACACATGACCCATCACAATTCAGGATGGATTATCCATTACTGTTCTCATCTCCTCCATCTTCCTGAGTGCTCTGCATCTCCTAACACATGGACTTTTTCAATGGCCACCAAACACCAGCTCCTTTGTAGCTGCTCTTCATTTAAATATTCAGCACCTCCTTTGCCCAAACACATCCACGGGCCAGCTGAAAATGCCCCAAGCTCAGTGACACTTTTCAGTCTCTCTCCACTGAACTGATTATGCCACCCTGATATCCAAATTGCCATCTGAGCATCCAGCACACTGTACTCTGCCAATCTTGTCACCAGTCTTGCCTCTCCCTAGAATGCACCCATTTCAAAGAAGAGGCTGGATCTGGCTCAGGTTTTGTTTTCACTGTGCTTGGGACAGTCCCTAGACGTGGTAGAAAATATAAAAGTAAGATTAATGAAAAATGAATACATACATGAAAGGGCTAGAATGGGAGCACACAAATGGAAGACTGAGATCCAGATTACATTTCTTAGCTGTTAGGACATTAAGTAAGTTCCTCAGCATATGTGAACATCAATTGCAAAAATAAGAATGGAAATACCAGGCTTACCTCTGTCACAGTGTTGCGAGATGCAAAATCAACCTGAAATACTGCACTGCTGCTGCTGCTAAGTCACTTCAGTCGTGTCCGACTCTGTGCGACCCCATAGACAGCAGCCCACCAGGCTCCCCGGTCCCTGGGATTCTCCAGGCAAGAACACTGGAGTGGGTTGCCATTTCCTTCTCCAATGCATGAAAGTGAAAAGTGAGAAGTGAAAGTGAAGTCACTCAGTCGTGTCCGACTCTTAGTGACCCCATGGACTGCAGCCTACCAGGCTCCTCGGTCCATGGGATTTTCCAGGCAAGAGTACTGGAGTGGGGTGCCATACATGAAGGCATTTTTAAAACGAACTTTGTTTTTTTAAACTTTTATTTTGTATTGGGATATAGCCAATTAACAACATTATGATAGTTTCAGGTGAACAGCAAAGGGACTCAGTCATACATACACAGGTGTCCATTCTCCCCCAAATGCCCTCCAATCCAGGCTGCCACATAGCATTGAACAGAGTTCCATGTGGTATACAGTCGGTCCTTGTTGGCTATTCATCTTAAATATAATAGTGTGTACATGACCATCCCAAACTCCCTAACTGCCCCTTCCCCCAGCAACAATAAATTTGTAAAACTAACTTTAAAATGCTAAAAAGAGAGAGAGAGAAGAAAAAAAAGCAATTTTCAACTCTTTTTTCAGATTAAATCAGATAATTTTCTAGCCAAAAGTCCTAATCCACCTGTAGCATTCTACTAGTGTACCTCTATATTGTGTTCTATGTATGGCACATATAATTTTAAATTTCAGTTGGTGTAATTTTGGGTAAGATACAAGAATACTCGTAGCTAGATGGTGCTGAGTACAAAAAGCACTCTGCCCACAATTAACAGAGTGAAGCCTGTAGTGTCAGTTGAGAGGTCAGTTCATGAAAGAGGTTGTTGGACTCAGATGTGACTCTCAAATCTAGCACTGCAATGTTTCATCTGTACAGTTTTGGACACAATTCATTTCTCTGAGTCTCAGCTTTCCCATCTGTGTCAACCTCACTGAGCTGTTGGGACTGTTATACAAGACAACATACATTGTCTATTTCAGTTAGATGACGTGTAAAATATGGGAGGATAACCTCATCTAATTAGAACAAGTACTTTGAAAAGTCAATGAGAGGGAGAAAAATCCCCCATGGGACAGAGCTTGTACAAGTGTGCTGTCAACTGAAAAAGTGTGCAGCCTAAAAGTTGGGAATTGTATTTTACTTGACAGATGAAATTGAGGACTTGAGCCTGGGAGGTAACCTCTCAGATTGTTCTGAGAGACTATTCCAAAGAGGTAAGGGAAGAGACAGGATACACAGGAGTTTTTGCAGCAAAGACTACATAGTTGAAACACCAAAAGACTTGTTAATAAAGAAAACCAGATATCTCAAGTTAAGGAAGTTAGCACTTTTCCATGCAAGGGAAGAAGCAAAAGTCTGGGTTCATTGACATCATCCCTTTGATATGCACCTTATCTGTCTGGGGCCAGTCTCCTGTGCTTTTTCTCCCTGATTCTCCCTCAGGGTGCACCATAGGGGGTGGATGTAGGGGTGGGGGGGGGGGAGGGGGAGGGGGGG
>SJYQ01096450.1:0-22715 GCA_006410935.1 Redunca redunca | reverse complement strand
AAAAAAATAAATAAACAAATTGCATGGCTTAAAGGCCTCCATCCGGTCGTCTCTCAGAAGGCAAGCCCAGCTCTGGGAAAACGGCTGACAGCTTTCAGGGAAATAAGCCCATCTCTTTGCATGGCACGGATATACCCTTTAAAATGGGGCGGGGGGAATCTCATACCTCCTTATTCCTGAGGGGCACCAGGCTCAATGGCTTTGCAAAGCCCTATTGTTGTCTGCTATTGTCACAAAGTTGGTGATTTCCTCTTCTCAGACCACCGTGCTCAGATGGTAGTGGAAGCAGTGAGTTAACACAGTAAGCTGTCTTTCTGTGAGTCAGATGAGGGATATTTGTTTTGTTTTGACCCACATGTATTTGGAGTCACGTCAAGCCAGTTACGGCTTGGCTCTGTTACGCCTAGGACGGTTCCAACCTCAGCCGAGCTTGTTTAAAGATAGCCCCAGCAGTCTCTCCCACAGGCCTAGGTTGAAGTGACTGCATGAGCATCAGGGCCCTAGACTTGTGCTTCAGTTGCCTGAGAGTTAAAGGCTGTTACATGGGGGCTGCTACAGTGCCGAGCCACAGAGCTATTCTCCCAGCAGGAGGATGGAAGGAAGGGAGAAGCTCAGGCATGTACCTTTCATAGAGCAATCCTTCTCACAGGCCTGCAAATGGGACACCTCAGAAATGTGCATTAGTGCGCCTCTGGCCATGTGGAATAACTCCAGGCTCGGTCCCTGGGAAAGAAGAAAAGCACGGATGCAGGGTGGACCCTGCCCCCTCTTGCCTTCCTTCTAGAGATTTTAGGTGATTCCCAGTGAGCTACAATTTCCACTTTGGCTATAGAAATTTTAATGCATTCACTGGATAAAAACTCAAGTAAATCACTGAGCCTATTGACATGAAGTACTTCATCTTTTCTAAATCGGATCTGGCTGGGTTGTTTGGTGCTAGTGTCCAGGAAAATAGGGAGAAAAGCCACACTCCATTTCCCTCTGAAGCAAGTCTGAGTTGGCCTGCCTCCCAGTACTCCCTTAAACAAGTCATGCTTGGGGTCCTTTCCCTGCTTTCTGGCAGTTTCCTTTTCTTTTTTAAAGATTTAAATGTACACTATTTTCCCCCCAAGGTATTCACAATATTCATCCTTTGGGCCAGTCTTCAAGTGGAAAGTAAAGCACCTTGTAACAGCCAAAGCATTACAGATCAGTGAGTGACCTTGATTCTTTTCAATATAACTAGAATGTTTTCCAAGGCTAAAATGTTGCTCACAGTTACACTGTATCCAGGATGGGTATACCCAGTGTATTGAACCGATGGATACAAATATTCTTATCTTTTTTAGGTGAATGTGTGTTGTTCAATAAGAGAGTTAACATACATTTTGTAAAATCAATTGTGAGTTATCTATTTAAATTATAGGTAATTCTCACCTTATTACATTTTAGAAAATATTTAGGATTTTCTCGACATTGTTTGCATTTCCCTGGTGGCTCAGATGGTAAAGGATCTGCCTGCCATGCAGGAGACCCAAGTTTGATCCCAGGGTCAGGAAGATCTGCTGGAGAAGGAAATGGCCATCCACTCCAGTATTCTTGCCTGGAGACTCCCATGGACAGAGGAACCTGACAAGCTACAGTCCATGGGGTCACAGAGTTACACACAACTGAGAGACAGCAGTATGTATACATACATATATATTACAAAACAGAAACAGAAACTTTCTGTTTAAATAATTTTAAACAAAATTATTTACTAGTCACTGAAATAACTCATTGTTAGCAGCAAATATCTTATTGCTTCATTATTTTAAGCTTCCATTTCTGTTCAGCCCCAAAGCAAAAGAAGCTGTTATGTGCTCCTCAAGCAAGGAAGAGTCAGGCTCAGGGCAGAGTCACCTCCACCTTCTTCTTGTGTGGAAGACACTGTTCATTCTCTTAAAAGGATGCACTCAAGCAACAGAAACACAGAAACATAGACATCTACTAGATTCTAAAAAAGTAATCCCATCATAGATTCATCTACCTGATGCCATGGGGCTTTGGCAGTCTACAGACAAATTCATTTCTTTTAGGCCAAATAAACTCACTCTTGGAGTTTCCAAAAGGAGTGACACTTAAGTGGCCCATTCCCAGCACGATCAGTTCCTTGTTTCCTGCTCCCAATTCAGCAGATGTGTTTGCCACTTCCCCGCCATACACTGAAGACATGGACCAGAAACATCCCAAGGGAGTGTGCAGGACTGGTTTCCAGGACTCTTTCATGGTGAGGGGAAGTGGCTGTAGCCTATTGAAGGTCGAATATTTGAAAATAAAAAAGCACATATGTACCTACTCCAGACTGGAGGCCTCGCTCAGCTTCTGACTCCTTATGGCCAAGCTGTAGGAGGAAGGCTCAGAATATCCAGGAAAAGTTCTGCACGGAAGGTGAAAACGAGGATGGAAGAGAATAGTTGCTGTGCTGCTTAAATGCTAGCATTCTTCCTGTGGGATATTTTTCACAAACACCAAGATGAAGAATGACTAATCTCTAACAATTTGGTTGGGAAATTTATCCTGGTCAACTCTCTTTTCACATATCTGAGACTAAGAGAAGCTTTCTGGCCAAACCACCCTGTGCACCTCTGATCCAAAAGACAGTGTGCACACATGTGGCCAGGCTGATCCCTTCACAGGCTGGTGCTATCTGATGTCATATCCTTCGGATGCGTCTCTATGTTAGCTATTTAGACATTTGATAAATCACCCTGAGAAGTATTTTGAGTCATCACCATCCCAGTAGAGTCCTCCAAGTACAGGGTATTCATTAGTCAGCAACATGATCTCACCCACACTTTTGTAATGAATAGCACTTATCTTTTCCAAGAAAAACAATGGGTGTATGGTGGTTCCAATAGGTATGTGTTTAGACCCACAGTGTAGAAATCAGCCTGTTGACAATGGGAAGCCCATTCTGAAGAATGAAGTATGAGCACTAATCCAAGAGAAGAGTCTCATCTAAGATTTAAGAACACTGATTTCATTTCTAAAAAATTTATCCAATTTTCAGTTCAAAAGCAATTGAGTTCATGAAGCATTTATATGTTTTTTTTAAAAAATTCAATAGACGTTTAATTCACTGTTTTTAACTTGTTTTTCCCATTAAAGACAATTTTAGTTATATCTAGTTCATTTTTTCTCAAAAGAGAATGAAATTAAAAACCCAGTTTTAAGTCCTGATTCTTGGCAAAGCAGACTGGGTTCCTCTCTTGAAGGTGGGGCTTAACATTCCTAGACAGCTTGCCCCTGCTGAGAAACACCCTGGTACCCTCACTGCTTAGATTCAAGGCTGCTGTTGGTCTGTGCTCCATCAGTCACCAGGAGTAGCCTTGAACCGTCTATTAGCAGCCTGGAGAGTCTCAGGTTGACGGCAGGGCTGTAAGAGAACCTATGAGGTCAGTGCGACCCTTTGCTCTTCCTTCAGGGTGTGTCGCTCTGCTCTGAGCAGCAGGAAGGGAAGGGGGCCTGGCTGGAGCTTTTTTGACAATAAGTGGGGACTGTTCAGGATCCTGCTGCAGCTTTGCTCTCAAGTAAACACCCTCCCCCGTTGCTATGGCTTTCCCTCTCATCCACCAAACATCTTGAAAGGCAAAAGTGTGCTCCCCCAAAATGCAGGATGTAAAGAAAAAATTTTTTAACTCATTCAAGAGGAAGGAGTTGCATTACCTAAGCCAATGTTTTAGATTGTCTTGATGCCTTTGGAGCCTATTTGGGGGGTTAATAAGCCTCCTGATATGGTTTTACTTTGATTTCCGATGCAAACATTGTCTGTGATCTTAACCAAAGCCAGTGTAGAGTCTCACACATACACACACACACACACACACACACACACACACGAATGAGAAACAAGAGGGAAAAGGAATGTGATTCTTCACCCTGATAATACCAAAGACTTCCTTTATTCCACTCGGAGTTTTTCTCCTTTGGCTCTTGGCAAGGTTTTCTGTCCACTAGAGCATTCCTTTATAGGCTCAGACAGTCAACATATGTATAAGATCAGTGGCTTGCTCAGGAAGCTGGATGGACAGACAGCTCCTTACTGTGTCATTTCAGAAGACACATCACTCAGTCATGGATGCATTCAGAGGCTGTAAATATCTGAAGTCCCAAGGGGTGCAAGAACAGTGATGGTCAATAAGACAGAGTCCTCACCTTAAAAAACTTTCAAACTAGTTAGAAAGACAAGCAGTATAATGAGTGCTAAAAGAGGGGTATCCTCAACTAGGTTGCCTGATGAATTACACCAGGAACCTTCTCCAGGTTGCCTGCAGATGAGCCTCTGTCTCCCCTTCCACTTAGGGTCCTCTGTGTTCCCCAGGGAAATGGCTCCTATGCTCAGATCACTGGGTGTGGGAACTCAAGCTCCTTTTGCTTTCCTGCAAGGCTGTTCTCACTTGCCCTGTGAAACAGGAGAGCAACGAGGGTGGTGGGCTCTCCTAGAGCACACCCAGTGTGTCCTGCAGCACCCACCCCAGCACAGCTCTGCCCAGGAGTAGGGAGGAAGGGACTCATGGGTCTATGCTGGTGTCACTCCTAGGGCTCAGCCTGGTGTCAGAAGTAGTGGGGTCTTTGATGAAACCATCAAGCTGATGAGGAGCTAATTACATAAGGAGGAGAACAGGTCAAGTGAGACCACCAAAGGCTGGTGGGCTTGGAGAGGAGACAGATGTGTGTGTCAGGGACTGGAAACCAGTTCAGCGGCCAGACTCACCTTGGGAAGAGAACAAAGAAAAACAAGGCCTCAGACAAGAGCAAAGGAAGATTGTGAATGGAGCCATAGGAAATATTGTTGAGTATTCCAGTGAGGTGCCAGGCACCGTCCCAGGCTCTGAGCTACAGAAGGGAAGAGGTAGGTAGATCCCTACATTCATGGAGCAGCCGGGGGGCATAAAAGCAGGCTGCACAGCAACTAACAAGAAACTAATTTATCTCCCTATAGGCAATGAGCAAAAATTTTAAATCAAGAGAGTGGCTGAGAGCAGGCTGAGAGCTGAAGGACAGGAAGGAGTCAGCTACACAAACGTGAGGAGAGGAACATTCCCAGTGCAGCTGACACCTAGAGCCAAGGGCACATCCCAGGAAGAGCAGGGGGAAGGAATGAATTGCAACATCACCGAGCACCTGTCCATATGGGGCAGCATGCACACACACTCTGCTCTTAGTAATAGTATTATTATATCAGTTATTTACCTATTGAGTCTATTTATTAATTATTCACTGAATACAGCATAACTACAAAAACTGATATACATTATTAGTTAGGATGTGTCTGAATAATGATCATTTAGCTTATCACATTTATTCTTAAATATAAATGAGTTTCATTATTATTATTTGGAGGGGGCTTCATTATTTAAAAAAACAAATATTATGCTTTTATTTCTCTATCTTAGGGACTTGCCAGGCAGTCAAGTGGTTAAAACTCCATGCTTCCTATGCCTGGAGAGTGAGTTCAATCCCTCGTCAGGGAACTAATGTCCCATCTCTGTCTTAGTCTTTCTTCCTTCACTCTGTGCTTCCTGTCCCCACTCCTATGGTCTGCTGCTGCTGCTGCTAAGTCACTTCAGTCGTGTCCGACTCTGTGCAACCCCGTAGACGGCAGCCCATGAGGCTCCCCCGTCCCTGGGATTCTCCAGGCAAGAACACTGGAGTGGGTTGCCATTTCCTTCTCCAATGCATGAAAGTGAAAAGTGAAAGTGAAGTCACTCAGTCGTGTCCGACTCTTAGCGACTCCATGGACTGCGGCCCACCAGGCTCCTCCGTCCTATGGTCATGACGGGCAAAATCCTGTTCTGCAGGAGACAGGGGAAGTCTTCCACGTGTCATCCATGGGTTGCTTCTAATTTTGAAAACAGAAAGGTAGCTGAATGATGATGACTTGAACACAAGTTTCAATTTTTTTATGCCTATGACTGCTCAACCCTGACAGTCTGACACCCGTGACATCAGAAAACGAGCCCAGCTGGGATTAATGAGCCATCTGGTCTACCCATCCATGTCTTTTTAAAATGGAAAATTGGAGGAGAAATCAGAATGAAAGTTCTCCAAATAATCAGAGTCTTCTGTGTTGGCCTAATAGAAGGCAGATGAGGGTGTGACCTAAGGGGTGTCCAGTCTGACAACTGGGTCATGCTAACTGGGAATGGGCTTTGACGTAAGTTGGTGAGGACCTGTGTCACCAGACTGAGCTTCAGGGTTGGCTCAGCTCCTGGAGGCAGCCAGACATGAGGCTCTTCTGTCAGCTCGGTGTGTGTCCCCGAGGTTACAGTCAGTTGAAAAAGATGCCTTCTCCAGTAAACAAGGTTTTTCTTCCCTGGAAAATCCTGTGTGGACCCCCAGAATTGGGACGCAATGTTAATTGGCTAAAACACTGGCCACATTAGTGACCTCCTCTAATACATAACAATGAATAATGTATTAATTCATTGTATCCCTCCATGAAAGGAATCACTACTCCCCAAAACTAAGAAAGTCTCCTCAGCATGAAAACTTTTCATGTAAACAAGAGAAAAACCTACTTCTATAAAAGGAGAACTCCTTAGCCTCACCGGCTTCAGTCAAGGAGAAACTCATGGATACCTGGGTAAGAATCTAGAACAATTTAGGTCAGTAGATTAAGCAGTTCTTTGAAATAGGACTATTCGCAAATAAGAAAGCCCTTGATGCAGGAGAGGTCATTGGCACGCTGTCGATCCAGACTTCAGTTCCCTACTGAAACCCTTCCCCACCTGAGGTATAACGTTGAGAACAACTTAGTACACCTCTGCCTCAGTTTTCTCACGTAGAAAATGGGAAGAATAGTAATCTCTTACCGTGGTTGGTGCAGGGGGTTAATATGATATACCCAGAACAGCCCCTGACTGTTTTTAACCTTCAGTTTGGACTAACCAGAAAACACTTGACAGTGAAGTGTGAACAACATATTTTTAAGATGTTTCACTTGTAAGAACTCGTCCTTGATTACTTCAAAGAGCAGAGATAGACACTAATTCTGTTAGCTGAGGTCAGCACTAGCAGAACTAGAAGCTTCCTTTCTCTGGGGCCCGTCTGCCCGTCCCCTGCCTGTTGTCTCTTTGCAGGATTAGGCTCCGAAGGCTTGAGTAGGGATTCTTGGTGCTGCTGTTTCCTTTGTCTATTGCTGTGCAACAAGACACCTCAAAAACAGCTTCTGGACTCACAGAGCTACAGCATAGGAACTGGCACAAAGCCCTCTGAAGCTGAGGGACCCAAGTGGCCATGCTCACACATTGGATAGTGCTTCTGGTCCCCAGGCTGCCTCCCCAGCCCTCAGTCCAGCACCCAAGGGGCAAAGACCTCTTGAGACCTAGACCCAAAGATGGGTGAACTCAGTTTGGTCACATGTGCCAGTCTTGCTGATGGACACAGGCAGGTAGTCAAGGGCCCAGAGGGCTTCTTTGGGGACAGTGTACGAAGCTGCAGGCTGGTGCCCTGGACTCAGAACCCCCTGCCTCTCCTTAAGACTGGGAGGGACTACACTCTGAGAAGTGCAGAGGAAGCGAACGCCTCCACATCTGTTCAGGGCATGGATGCGTGGGCGGGATGAAGGAAGGAGGACGCAACAGAGACTGCGGAGGTGGCTTCAGGGAGCACCGAGGAGAAAAGCCCAGAGAGTGGAGGGTGAGGAGAAGGAAGAAACTGTGTGAGCAAGAGGGAGTGACCACTGGCAGGCAGAGAAAAGGGAGTGCTTTCTCCTGGCAGCAATGACAAGAAACAGGTAGAGGATAGTGTCCTTGGGCCCAGGATGGGGCAGGGGGCATCTGCTTGTCATAACTGCCTCTGTTAGAGCTTCTAATCTAGACTGTGAAATACAGTTCATTCCAATAGGTATTATCTGGGAGGTGAGATTATGAGCGTTCGTTCTGAGCCTTTTCTTTAATTTTTAATCGGAGGATGATTGCTTTACAATATTGTGTTGGTTTCTGCCATACATCACTGTGAATCGGCCATAGATGTACATATGTCCCCTCCCTCCTGAATGTCCCTCCTACCTCCCACTCTGTCCCACCCCACTAAGTTGTCACAGGGCGCTGGGTTGACCTCCCTGCATCATACAGAAAATTCCCACTAGCTATCTATTTTACATATGGAAATGTTTACTCAATGCTACTCTCTCAGCTGAGTCTTTTTTTTAAAGGACCCCATAACACCAGCAAGTTCCCTCCTCTCCCAACTAAAACTAGAAATAGTTCAGGGTGTGACGGTACCTATGGGTACCCCATACCATTGGAAATGAGGTGTGCAGGGTCTCTGGATGCAGAGTTCAGTAAGAAGTTTAGCTTTTAAATGAGATCTTCTGGTCTCTGAATTAGCGCACAGAGTGAAGTCACCTGTGGATGAATTCAGGTGGAGGGATGACTGGGCTTTTTGAGGCACAGTTCTCAAAACTCCCGTAAACCTTGCATTTATCTGTTTTCCAGAGTGAAAGACATGCACCTCTGCACAGCCTTCTCTGAAGTGAGAAAAGGAGGCTCGAGCCTTAGGGAGCTAAATCGAGGCTCATTGCCCTCACGGGCCATCCCAGGGTGAGATTGTCTAATACCACTCCATGGAAGTCTCACAATGTCATGGCCCTGACCCTCTGCCCCTTCCAGTCCCCCACAGGCCCTGCTCCCTGTCCTCTGTCTGGCAGCCACCCAGGAACTCACCATCTCCCCCACAGTCCCACAAAGAGGACTATGACTGCTCCGTCCAGGAACCTGGTGAGTGTGTGACCTCTACTTAACCCTTCACCCCAGCCAGCCCTGATGGAGACACACTCACATGTACATGCACACATATACACACAGGGAAGTACGTGAGTGCACACCCTGTGCACACAGCATACACACATCAACACACAGCATGAGGAAATGCATGCATGACATGTGGAGACACACACACACTTGAACCCTGCTGCCTTTCATCCCTGCAGACAACAGAGAGAGGGGGCTTGCTCAAAGTGACCCTGTTCCTGCCCTTCCGCCATGGTTGCTGCTGCTATCGAACCAGATGAAGGAGTCCAAACTGCCCACCAGTAGACGAGAGAGGTCAAGCAGTCCCTGGGAAGATCATCCAAGCCCCCTGTTGCTCCTACCCAGCCCCACCACACTCAGCTGCCTGGACACCTTTCTCGATCAGAGAGTCATGCCTGTTCCATTTCTGGAAAGGATGCTATGTCCCGGGCACCTTGCCAAGTATTCTACACACCTCACCTCAGTTTATTCTCACAGAAACCCAGGAGAGGAGCTGTCAACAGTATGTGATTCCAGCCTGCTCCTTCAACAGCACAGGCGGCCTTTGCCCCCCTCAGAACTCTGGACACAAGTAGCCCCAAAAGGAGCCCACATGGCACAGCTGTGCTCCAGCCCCGCTGCAGAGTACACCTCTGCACATGCAGCCGGGGCCACGGGCAGCCTGGCCACCCCACCTTCAGCAGCTCCTGCCCTCCCCAGGGGGTGCCTTGGGCCCCACCCCATGACCGGAGCAGAAAAGGATGTTACCAGTGGCTGCTGCTTCCTACTTTCTGGAAAAATTTCGAGGAAGTCTTCCCATCAGGTCATGGGGACTACCTGAGATTTAATGGAGTCTCGTCTTATAGCTCCCCGCCACCCCCGCGCCTCCACCCCAGTCTGTTTCAGAGAATGTGTACCTCTGTGTTGTAACAAATTTCTGCCTCCAGGAAGCACTTCAGACAATAAATCCAAGTCCTATCATTGAGATCTCCATAATCAAGTACAGTTTTCTCCCTATTGTTGAAAGGGCATCTTGTACCACTTCGCTTTTATGCAAGACCTACCTTAGTACCTGTTTTCATGAAATGAAAAAATATCCAAAGAGAATTTTTGCTTTTAAGAACAAAGACAAAGTGAAAAATAGGAAATAGCATTCAGTGTTTGTTTTGCAGGAAATGTTACAGGACATAGCCAAGCTCCTTCCCCAGAAACTGCTCAGCATCTCAGCACCAAGCGTCCACAGCTTTGAACTGTGCCCATTAGCATCTGTGCTTTATCTCAACTGACCTTGTGGATCCAGTAGCACGATGTGCCCTAAGGTAATTACTTCGATTTATGAAGCTACTTCAGCTTATGAAAGGTCTCATAGGAGCGCTCTACTTTCAGGCAGCAGAGAGACCTGTACTGAGGTACCCAGTGTGTTCCTTACTTTCTGAGCCTGAGGACCCAAAATATTCCCAGAGTCACTGAGGCTAGCACCCACAGGTGGCTATTCCCCTGGGTGTGCTCCACGGAGCAGACATCAGTGAGCCGTCAATGAGAATCTTACGTTTCTTTAACCTGAAAAGATGGAAATTTCTTAATACATGCCTGTTGTGAAATAAACAGTGTCAGGCAACCTGAGTTATTATCACATTAGTCTTTGCTGCCAAAATCTCTATTCAATATAAAGAACGATATTCAAAGTATTCCTTTTCCCTCTAAATATTAAACCTGAATATTTTTACTAAATGAATGTACCCTACGGTACATAGTAAGAAGAAAAATACAATAGGAAATGAAGTCTCACTTACAATCCATCCTAACCCAATTCCTCAAAAACTTAAAATGGAATTACCATATGACTCAACAATTCCACTTTCGGGTGTGTACACAGATGAACTGAAAACAGGGTTACAAAGAGATACTTGGACATTCGTGTTTACAGCATTCAAAACAGCCAAAATGTGGAAACTGTCCAAGTGTTCATTGACCAGATGAATGTATAAACAAAATGTGGTCTATCCACACAGTGGAATACCGTTAGGTCTTTAAAAGGAAGGAATAACCCTCCTCTTTTCTCATTAGAAAAGACCCTGATGCTGGTAAAGATTGAGGGCTGGAGAAGAAGGGGCTGACAGAGGATGAGATGGTTGGATGGCATCACTGACTCGATGAACATGAGTCTGAGAAAGCTCGGGAGTTGGTGATGGACAGGGAAGCCTGGCATGCTGCAGTCCATGGGGTCACAAAGAGTCGAACACAACTGAGTGACTGAACTGAGCTGAACTGAAGACGAGGGAGGAACCAGGAGTTAGTGTTTACTGGAGATCGAGTTTCAGTTTTGCAAGATAAAAAAGTGCTGGAGAATGGTTGCACAATGACATGTACTTAATGTCACTTAAAAATGACTAAGATGGTAAATTTCATGTTACGTGTACTTTACCACCATTAAAAAGACATTTCTCTACATCTGTGTCTCCATTCCTTTCCTGCAAATAAGTTCATCAGTACAATTTTTCTTGATTCTAATATGCTTTAATATACAATATTTATCTCTTTCTGAATTACTTCATTCTGTATAACAGACTCTAGTTTCATCCACTTCACTACCACTAACTCAAATTTGTTACCTTTTATGGCTGAGTAATATTCCATTGTATATACATACCATACTTTCTTTATCCATTCATCTGTCAATGGACATCTAGGTTGCTTCCATGTCCTGGTTACTGTAAGCAGTACTGCAATGAACACTGGGGTGCATAGGTGGAGAGCAGACTTATGGACATGGCAGGGGAAAGAGAGGGTGGGACAAATTGAGAAAGTAGGATTGACATAAATACACAATCATCTATAAAAGAGATTGTTGGTGGGAAGTTGCTTTGTAACACAGGTT
Source organism: Redunca redunca (assembly GCA_006410935.1). NCBI lineage: Eukaryota > Metazoa > Chordata > Mammalia > Artiodactyla > Bovidae > Redunca > Redunca redunca. The sequence continues at coordinate 11,081 of SJYQ01096450.1, read as the reverse complement.
CTCTATGATGATCTAGAGGGGTGGGATGGGGGAGAGGGGAGGGAGGCTCATGAGGGGAGGGATAGATTATAACCATGCCTACCTGATTTGCTTTGTTGTACAGCAGAAACCAGTACAATATTGTAAAGCAATTATCCTCCAATTAAAAAATAAATTAAAAAAGATGTTTCTCCAGGTAAGGAAAAAAATCCATCATAACCAATACATCAGCTGTAATTTACTGGCTGATTGTACTGAATGCTTCTTTCTCTTTGCAAGTTTTGCCCACACATGAAACGTCTTCAGGGAGAATGGCAATAACTAGCCCCAGGATCAAAAGAGGCAGTATGAGACTGAGTTCTGGAATTTCCAGTTTAGCTACCAGCCCTTGTATTCTCAAACAGCCCGCAATGCAGAATGCAGCCAGAGATAAAGAAATGAAATATGAGTTAGAAATCATAAATACCAGCCCAACTCAACAGCATGACTCACAGTAGCCCAAAATGGAAGCAAATGAAGTGTCCATCAACAGGTGAATGGGTAAGCAAAGTGTAGTATAACCATACAATGGAATTGTTGCTGTTGTTGAGTCACTAGGTCCTGTTTCACTCTTTGCAGCCCCATGGACAGTAGTTCGCGAGTCTCCTCTGTCCATGGGATTTCCCAGGCAGGAATGCTGGGGTGGGTTGCCATTTCCAAGGGATTGTACCTACCCAGGGATTGAACCCAAGTCTCCTGCTTGGCAAGCAGATTCTTTATCGCTGAGCCACCTGGGAAGCCCACAGTGGAGTACTAGTCAGCAATAAAATCAATGACTTAAAAAATAACAAGAAAACATTTATAAATGCTGCAACATGGATGAGTCTTGAAAATCTTATGCTGAGCAAAAGAAGCAAGACACAGAATGATTCTGGTTATATGAAATGTATGCAGAAGGCAAATCCCTAGAGACAGATAGCAGATGAGTGGCTCCCTGGGGCTGGGGGAGAGGACAAGCAGAAATTACCTGCCAAAGGGCATGAGGTATCTTTCTGGGGTGATAGCAGACTCTACAACTGGGTTGTGGTAATGTTTGCACAACTGTAAAATTATTAAAGATCATTGAATGGGCTGTGTAAAATGGGCAAATTTCATCATATATAAATTAGACCTCAACAAATTGTTTCTTAAACTTTTAAAAATACACATCAACAGAGGCCCAATCAATGTGTACTGTCTCTCAGAGTGAAAACACAAGACAGACTTTTAAATTAGACCCAAAAATATGCACTCTGCTGCCTGCCTGTTTGCTGTCTAACACTATGGATACCTCAGTAATCATCCACCCTGGATACCGGAACTTCAGGCTCCCCTCTGAGAGTTCAAGCCTGGGTGCCATGAAGTCCTGCTGGTGAAAAATGGCTCAAGACATCAGGCATCTCCTAGGCAGTCTACAGGACATATTAACCGTCCTTACACTGGATTCTTCTTTTTGAGGGGAGTATACTTGGGCCCTATTGCCAGATCACCATGATACCCCAAGAAATAAATTCATCCAAATAATTTGTAATATTATTGCCCTGGCTTCCATGGGGGTGATTATATACAAAGCATTCATTTTTAAGATTTATCCATTTTTCTAAGATTAAGCATTTCTATGTCTTCTGCCAAGTCAAAATTGAAATTGTTACCCAAGTTGCCTTAAGTATATTCCAGCTAGAATTAACATTTCCCTCTGGACGTGAAAGTATAATCTTTAGCTGTTAGATACGAGAAACGATAGATTCACTCATTAAAATAAAAGCCAATGAATTTCTTTCCTTGCCAGAACATTCAAAACTGATTCTAATCAGGCCGCCAAAGAAATAAAAATGAATTCTTCTCTACTCCCTATAAAAGGATTTGTTTTATTTTTATTGTTCAAGTTTATAAGAATCTTCTACTTTCAGTTCAGTTCAGTCACTCAGTGTGTTTGACTCTTTGTGACCCCATGAATTGCAGCACACCAGGCTTCCTTGTCCATCATCAACTCCCGGAGTTTACTCAAATTCATGTTCTTCAAGTCGGTGATGCCATCCAGCCATCTCATCCTCTGTCGTCCCCTTCTCCTCCTGCCCCCAATCCCTCCCAGCATCAGAGTCTTTGCCAATGAGTCAACTCTTCGCATCAGGTGGCCAAAGTACTGGAGTTTCAGCTTTAGCATCATTCCTTCCAAAGAACACCCAAGACTGATCTCCTTTAGGATGGACTGATTGGATCTCCTTGCAGTCCAAGGGGCTCTCAAGAGTCTTCTCCAATACCACAGTTCAAAAGCATTAATTCTTTGGCTTTACAAGATGCCAAATTCTCCGTGGGTATTTGAGTCATGCATTTCTGTCCCAATTACTGAGGGCTATTACCCATCCCCAGGCATTTATGATGTAAACACTATCACAGGAGGCCACAAAAGTGGTTGGTTTGGAAACTTGGAATGAAGTAGGAGCAAAGACATGTGGGAGAACATGCATTCTGAGAAGTCTCCATTTCCACGTCTGGACTGAGGGGAGAAGCCCTGCCTGATTACAGAAGTTTTGAATTCATGAAAGGAATGAAAGTCATTTTGCCATGAGGTGTTTCTCTTTAGAAGGAGTAAAGGAAGAACAGGATAAATGCACCTCTTTGTCAAGACAAAGTTTCTCTGCACATCGGCTAGGGTCCCGCCAGAGCCCTGATGGTGGACAGAGGGTGGCTCCAGATGGTCCTCCTAGGACCCTATACCATCACCCCCAGCTGTCATCTAACCCCCAACTGTCATCTCCAACCACAGCAAGTCAGCAGGGCAGCTGGCTTGCATCAGTTGTGTTGTTGGGCTTCAGCATGAAATTTTATTTGAAGAAATGGTCTGGTCATTAAAACAGAAAAACTACTATTATAAAACATTTACAATCCAACTAGGAAAGTATGACGTGTAGAAGGTAGGTCACTGTGCCCTTCCCTCAGTCCACCGTGACCAAGCAGCCAACATCTCAAACCAAGACAGAACTCAAAACCATCTCCTGACCTCCTGTGGGAGAAACCTGCCAGCAGAGGGGCACTCAGTCAGGTGGTGACTAAGGCTGTACCCGGGAGTCTGGCCAGCCTCTGCCCAGACAAATACAGTGAAAGCTATCCTCTGTTAAGTGTCAAGTGAATGTATAGAACATGTGGAAAGAGAGAGAAAGGAGACAAGTGGGAGCAGCTGAGAGGTTCCACAGCATCCTGCCTCCATGAAGGATATCCGAGGACATGCTACATCTGGGGCTCTCCAACAGTCAAACTTCCAGGAAAAATTATCTTATCAGCTGTCTCCCCTGGGCCAGCACTCCTATGTTCCCCATCATCCAGTATGCATGTCCACCATCCTTCCAGGAGCATTCCTGCCCAGGGTTCCATGTTGACAGACGCCGTCTTGTCTCAGCTTACTTACCCTTGCCTGCATTACACATGGTCAGCTACAAGCTTCTTGAAAACTTTCCTCCCTTGGATGTTTACTACACTCCTTTGAGCTTTCCTCCTCCCGGCAGTCCTTCTCAACACCCACTGCAGGATATGTGTCTGATTTCTTTGAACTGACTCAGTTGTTCACAACTCCTAAGTGATGGGATTCCCTGGAGCAAATTTCCCTTTACATACATTCTCTACGGGATCTCATTCACTCTTACTCTTGTGACTTGAAATGTCATCAGCATACTAACAACCTCAAATTTATATCTTCCATCCAGACTTCGCCCCAAGCTTAACTCATACACTCAAATGGTAATTGGACATTTGCCTCCAGGTACTTAATTCCCAGCCCCCAAAGCGGCCCTGTGTGTGGACTCTCTCACTGACTCTGGGCTGGATGAAAGAGTGGCTTTGGCCCACAGTGTATAGGAAGGAAGTTGCCAGCACTTGCCTTGGTGTTTTGAGCACCCTTGAGTTCAGTTCAGTTCAGTTCAGTTCAGTCGCTCAGTCATGTCTGACTCTTTGCAACCCCATGAATCGCAGCACACCAGGCCTCCCTGTCCATCACCAACTCCCGGAGTTCACTCAGACTTGCGTCCATTGAGTCAGTGATGCCATCCAGCCATCTCATCTTCGGTCGTCCCCTTCTCCTCCTGCCCCCAATCCCTCCCAAATCAGAGTCTTTTCCAATGAGTCAACTCTCCCCATGAGGTGGCTAAAGTACTGGAGTTTCAGCTTTAGCATCATTCCTTCCAAAGAAATCCCAGGGCTGATCTCCTTCAGAATGGACTGGTTGGATCTCCTTGCAGTCCAAGGGGCTCTCAAGAGTCTTCTCCAACACCACAGTTCAAAAGCATCAATTCTTCGGTACTCAGCCTTCTTCACAGTCCAACTCTCACATCCATACATGACTACTGGAAAAACCATAGCCTTGACTAGACGGACCTTAGTGGGCAGAGTAATGTCTCTGCTTTTGAATATGCTATCTAGGTTGCTCATGAGTTACCATGTGAGAAATCTAATCACCCTTCTGGAGAGACCACCTGGTGTGACCTGACACCTCATGGAAAAGGAGAGCCACCCTGTGCCTCCTGAGCTCAGGATTCAGCTGTCCCCCAAAGATACCAGATATGTGACTAAAGCCATCTTGGACACCCATCCCCAGCTGCCAGATGATGGGAGCCACAGGAGGGACCCCAATAAGACCAGCTACCAAGGAACCATCCAGCTCTCCACAGTCAATCCACAGAACTGTTGCTGTTTTATGTCAATAGGTTTGGGGTGTTTTTTTCATGCAGCAATAAATAACCCAAAGGATATCCATAGGTCTCTTATTTTTCTCTCCAAACCTGTTCCAAGCCCCTCATCCCTATCTCAGTCATGAAACTGCTGTCCTCCCAGGTGATCATACCTCAGACCTAGAGTCCTCCCTCTCCTTCATCCAGCATCTCCACCCCTGCGCTGACAGGCCCCACGGGACATGTCCTCACTGCCACTGCCAGAACCAGAGGGCCGTCTCCTCCCCTGAAATAGGCTCTGCTATAAAGTGAGGCTTCTTAACTGGCCTCCTTCCTGCTCTTTCCTTTCCCCAATCAATTCTCCACCCAACAGCAAGTGGTTTTCTTAACAGGTAAATCAGATCTGGTCCTCCCTACTTGAGTGGCTTTTTCTTGAACTTAAAGAAAAAAACTCAAGCTCTTTGACACGGCTTCTACATTCCCAAATGATGGGGCCACTCCTGGCTCTCCCACTCACTTGTACCACTGACCCCTCCCCTCATTTTTCTCGTACCACCTCAGCTGATCCTCTTGCTAAGAATGTCCCTCCTACTTCTCACATGACCTGCCATCTCAGCATCAACGCCCCTCCTGACCCATGAAGCAATAATACCATTCTTGTCCCCATCCCCATTCATGATCTTCTCAGCCCTTGGATCAGTTCCTTCCAAATACTTGTTCAATTATAATCTTTTTTCTGATGGTGCTGTTGTTGATCCTAAAGTATGTGGTCCATTAGGGAGTGCACCAATGTGCCTATGTAGGTGACAACTGTAGGCCAGGGTTTGCCTGGCTCCTGGCATTCAATAGGCACCCAGTGCTTGCTGGATGATGTGAATATTTCTATGGAATGAAATATTTTCTGCTATATCAGTAAACAAGCCTCTGCAGCCATCAGGGATTTCAGCCTTCCAAGTGCAAATTTCTGAGTCCAGTTGAAACAATACCAGCCATCCAGCAACCACCAGCCACTTCCTCCTCAGTAGGCACTGAGGAGCTCAGGGGATGGGAGACAGTCCAAGAGACAGCCATCTGCCACAGCCACCCACTACTGTAACAAGGAATAAAGATGACAGCAATCAAAAACATGGTCCACTGGAGAAGGGAATGGCAATCCACTTCAGTATTCTTGCCTTGAGAACCCCATGAACAGTATGAAAAGGCAAAAAGATAGGACACTGAAAGAGGAACACCCCAGGTTGGTAGGTGCCCAATATGCTACTGGAGAACACTGGAGAAATAACTCCAGAGAGAATGAAGAGACAGAGCCAAAGAAAAACAACACCCCATTGTGGATGTGACTGGTGATGGATAAAGTCTGATGCTGGTAAAGTCTGATGCTGTAAAGAACAATATTGCATAGGAACCTGGAATGTTAGGTCCATGAATCAAGGCAAATTGGAAGTGGTCAAACAGGAGATGGCAAGAGTGAACATGGACATTTTAGGAATCAGTGAACTAAAATGGGTGGACTGGAATGGGTGAATTTAACTCAAATGACCATTATATCTACTACTGTGGGCAAGAATCCCTTAGAAGAAATGAAGTAGCACTCATAGTCAACAAGAGTCTGAAATGCAATTCTTGGATGCGGTCTCAAAGATGACAGAATGATCTCTACTCATTTCCAAGGCAAACCATTCAATATCACAGTAATCCAAGTCTATGCCCCAGCCAGTAATGCTGAAGAAGCTGAAGTTGAACTGTCCTATGAAGACCTACAAGACCTTCTAGAGCTAACACCCAAAAAAAGATGTCCTTTTCATTATAGGGAACTGGAATGCAAACATGGTAAGCCAAGAGACACCTGGAGTAACAGGCACAATTGGCCTTTGAATACAAAATGAAGCAGGGCAAAGGCTAGTAGAGTTTTGCCCAGAGAACACACTGGTCATAGCAAATACCCTCTTCCAACAACACAAGAGAAGAATCTACATATGGAAATTACCAGTTGGTCAATACCAAAATCAGACTGATTATATTTTTCACAGCCAAAGATGGACAAGCTCTATACAGTCAGTAAAAACAAGACCAGGAGCTGACTGTGGCTCAGATCATGAACTCCTTATTGCCATTTTCAGACTGAAACTGAAGAAAGTAGGGAAAACCACTAGACCATTCAGGTATGACCTAAATCAAATCCCTTATGATTATACAGTGGAAGTGAGAAATAGATTTAAGGAATTAGATCTAATAGACAGAGTGCCTGAAGAACTATGGAATGAGGTTTGTGATATTGTACAGGAGGCAGTGATCAAGACCATTCCCAAGAAAAAGACAAAATGGTTGTCTGAGGAGGCCTTACAAACAGCTCTGAATAAAAGAGAAGTAAAGGGCAAAGGAGAAAAGGAAAGATATACCCATTTGAATGCAGAGTTCCAAAGACTAGCAAGGAGAGATAAGAAAGACTTCCTCAGCGATCAATGCAAAGAAATAGAGGAAAACAATAGGATGGGAAAGACTAAAGATCTCTTGAAGAAAACTAGAGATACCAAGGGAACGTTTCATGCAAAGATGGACACAATAAAGGACATAAATGGTATGGACCTAACAGAAGCAGAAGATATTAAGAAGAGGTGGCAAGAATATACAGAACTCTACAAAAAAAAACTTCATGACCCAGATAACCATGATAATGTGATCACTCACCTAAAGCCAGACATCCTGGAACATGAAGTCAAGTGGGCCTTAGGAAACATCACTACAAACAAAGCTAGTGGTGGTGATGGAATTCCAGTTGAGCTGTTTCAAATCCCAAAAGAAAATGCTGTGAAAATGCTGCACTCAGCAGTATGCCAGCATATTTGGAAAACTCAGCAGTGGCCACAGCACTGGAAAAGGTCAGTTTTCATTCCAGTCCCAAAGAAAGGCAATGCCAAAGGATGTTCAAACTACTGCACAATTGCACTCATCTCACACACTAGCAAGGTAATGCTTAAAATTCTCCAAGTCAAGCTTCAGCAATACGTGAACTATGAACTTCCAGATATTCAAGCTGGTTTTAGAAAAGGCAGAGGAACCAGAGATCAAATTGCCAACATCCATTGGATCGTCAAGAAAGCAAGAGAGTTCCAGAAAAACATCTACTTCTGCTTTATTGACTATGCCAAAGCCTTTGACTGTGTGGACCACAACAAACTCTGGAAAATTCTGAAAGAGATGGGAATACCAGACTACCTGACCTGCCTCTTGAGAAACCTATATGCAGGTCAGGAAGCAACAGTTAGAACTGTGCGTGGAACAACAGACTGGTTCCAAATAGGAAAAGGAGTACGTCAAAGCTGTATATTGTCACCCTGCTTATTTAACTTATATGCAGAGTACATCATGGGAAACGCTGGGCTGGATGAAGCACAAGCTAGAGTCAAGGTTGCTGGGAGAAATATCAATAACCTCAGATATGCAGATGACACCACCATTATGGCAGAAAGCGAAGAAGAACTAAAGAGCCTTTTGATGAAAGAAGACAGTGAAAAAGTTGGCTTAAAACTCAACATTCAGAAAACTAAGATCATGGCATCTGGTCCCATCACTTCATGGCAAATAGATGGGGAAATAATGGAAATAATGAGAGACTTTATTTTGGGGGAGCCTCCAAAATCACTGTAGATGGTGACTGCAGCCGTGAAATTAAAAGACACTTGGAAGAAAAGCTATGACCAACCTAGACAACATATTAAAAAGCAGAGATATTACTTTGCCAGAGTCAAAGCTCTGGTTTTTCCAGTAGTCACGTATGGATGTGAGAGTTGGACTATAAAGAAAGCTGAGTGCTGAAGAACTGATGCCTTTGAACTGTGGTGTTGGAAAAGACTCTTGAGAGTCCCTTGGACTGCAAGGAGACCCATCCTAAAGGAAATCAGTCCTGAATATTCATTGGTAGGACTGATGTTGAAGCTGAAACTCCAATACTTTGGCCACCTGATGCAAAGAGCCAACTCATTAGAAAAGACCCTGATGCTGGGAAAGATTGAAGGCAGGAGGAGAAGGGGACAACAGAGAATGAGATGGTTGGATGGCTTCACCGACTTAATGGACATGAGTTTGAGCAAGTTTCGGGAGTTAGTGATGGACAGGGAGGCCTAGTGTGCTGCAATCCATGGGGTCGCAAAGAGTTGGACACGACTGAGCAACTGAACTGAACTGAAAAGTCATAAAGCAGGATTTGGTCCCAGGTAACTGAGACCCATATGAAAGAAATGATTACAGTAAGCTCTACACTTGCATCTTCTAATACATAGGAGAGGGCTAAATCCCTTAATGTGAGAGATCTGGTTTTTAATACTCAGATTACCCACCCCTTTCTGCAAACTTCTATATAGCCTGGCTCCTTCCCCACCGCACCTCCTCAGAAACAGCTCTCTCAAGATCACCTCAGATGCTGTCTCCTGGGCTTGAAGCCCTCATGATTCCCACCAAATAAACTTAACTCTGAACTTCTATGCCGCGTGTATTTTTTTCAGTTGACAGTGAACACATAGGCTTGAGACTTTATTGGTGCATGTGGAGGGTAGATTAAAAACTAAGAGACACTGGGCTCTCTGGGTAGAAACCAGGTAAGGGCCTTGGCATTGACTTTTGTCATGTGGAAAAAAGCATAATAAATCTTTAAGAAATAGAGGGTTGGGCCTTAAGAAATAGAGCCTGGTGTTCCAGTGGCTAAGACTTCCAATTCAGGGGGCCCAGGGTTGATCCCTGGTCAGGGAACTAGATCCCACATGCCACAGCTAAAGATCCTGTATTCTTCAGCAAGGTTTGAGGATCCCAAGTGCTACAGCTAAGACCCAGTAGAGCCAAATAAATAAATAGAAATAGAGGGCTGTCACGTAAACTTCAAGGATCTGCAGTGAAAAGAGACACATCCCCACATCCAAATATTTCAACAGCTGAAATTTGATTCTACATGTAAAACTCAAGATCAAAGACAGAGAAAGAGGCAGCAGATAAGTCAGCTACCGTCTGCTATTTTCAAAAACTAAGTTTAACCTCTCCAAGAAGAAGTAAAGACTCCTCACAAAGACAAGCATCTACTTCAGTCCAAGTAGTTGACAATTCGCTCAGATACTGAAGGCTCAGTCCTCATCTCTAAAGGACAATGACGAGGGACTTCCTTGGCCATCCAGTCCTTAAGACTCCAAGCTTCCACTGCCGCGGGCATGAGTGCAATCCCTAGTTAGGGAACTAAGATCCTGCATGTCACACAGTGTGGCCAAATAAATAAAATTAAAATAAAGGACAATGACAAAGTGTAAAAGGGGACTGTGGTGAAAATGCATCCATGAAGTAGATATTCTCTTTACATAAGACTTCCTTTTCCATAAAATAGATGCTTTCATTGCATAAGACTTTTCTTAAAGAGTTCTTTGTGTTCACTTATTAAAAACTAGAGAGGAAAAGCAGGTCCATGAACTGTATCTGACTCATGAGTCCATGGATGTGGGATCTTGGGCATGAGCCTCCTATAAATCTCCACGTTCTCAGCTCTGGTGGGGCCTGGAGGGGCTCTTGGAACAAGAACAAAATCACCCTCCTGTAGTTATCGCGATGACAAGATCAGATGACTAGGGGAAAGTGGCCATTTGAAAGACTTGCGTGTGCATTTGAAATAGGGTCTCAGCTGAGGACGAGCTGAGATTTGTTTGCTCTGGTGACGGAGGAGGTGGAGGACAGGTTTTGATGCGCATGATCTGGTTTATTGCTGGGTGAAGAAGAAAATGGATTTCATGACAAGTACCTGTGGGACTTATCAGTGTTGTCATTTAAGACTCCTGAAACACTAACCATGACTATTAAACTTTACTGGTTTATTGGACTAAACATTAACCACATTACTTCTAAATACGAAGAGTCAAACAGCTATTGCACTCAGCGTAGTGTGTGTGCTTTTTAAAGCTGGAATCTGTAAAACATTTCTTTTGGTTGATGGGTCCAAATATCTGCTGTATGAAATCCCACATGACAAGGGGACAAGTGGTGAGAAGAAGCACCCCCACCCCACCCCGTGCCAGCCAGAATTTCTCCACACTGGGCCGAGGCATGCAGCGGACCTTAGACCTGAATAGTTTGCCTAGGGACACCAGGAGGCAGCAGCCGGGCTGGACTCTTGAGCACAAGGGCCAGAAACTCAGCAGCTCAGCAGAGAACCACATAGAGCAGGGCAGGAACAAGGTCCCTGTGAGGCCAATAGAGTCCTGGAATTAGTGTCATGGTGACCTCTGGTGAATCAACATCTGATGGACGTAAAAATACAGAAGTTGCATGGTATTTTTATTTTGTAAGCACAAAGAAAGCGGCTTTGGGAAAGAAAACACTTAGTAACCTGGATCTGGGCCCCTCCAAGATCAATACATGCTACAATATTACCCAATTCCAGATGACCTGTCA
>SJYQ01096449.1:91701-166822 GCA_006410935.1 Redunca redunca | reverse complement strand
CCCTTACAGAGTTTATGTTTCTGTGGGAAATGGAATCAATAAATCAGATACAAATATATGGGAAAACACTTTTCACATAGAATGAGTGTTATGAAGACAGTTCATTGTGGGGGTGTGCCAGACAGGGTCTGAGGGAAGCTGGTTTAGGGCAATCAGAGAGCTGCCATGAGCCGGGGGAGGGGGTGTATGAAGAAAGATAGGAATGATGAGAAGAAGCCAGTCAAGTGAAGAGCATTCTAGGCAGAGGAAACGGCAGCTGCAGAGGCCGAGGCATAAATGAATTGGGGATGTTTGAAGAACTTGTAGATGGAAAAGAGTGCAAAAGGGCAAGCTAGGAAGAGCGGAAGTCAGTGAGGGAAGCAGAAGACTGCTTATGAGATACCTTCAAGTCTTAAGAAGTTTGAGTTGTGTTTTAATTAGAATAAGATGCCACTGGAGGCTGATTTAGCGATTCAGTCTTTACCTGGTGGACAATGGACTTTCCTCTTGGGCTTTTTCTTGCTCTCTCGCGCTCTCTCACAAACGTTTTCATTCTTCACATTTTTCTTCTCCCCATTAATTGGCCATCACTGATTTCCCTTCCTTGCTCTAGGCCAGGGCACAGGCATGTCCACACTGAGAAGCAGTCCTCAGAGGACTGGGTACGTTGTTCCTCTCACTCACCAAAATAAATCCTTGTACTCACTCAAGCCTGAAACGCTCCATCACTAGCTCTGATTGCTCAACTTCTCTCTAGACTGAATATGTAGTTGTCTCTAAGTCTCTGGGTTGGCTGGTGGCATTTGAAATTAGATGGTAAAAATTAAGTTAATCATCTACTCAAATCGATCACAGTTGGTATCATTTGCAAGTGTGATTTGAGTAGATTAACTTAATTTTTACCATCTAGTTTCAGATGCCACCAACCAAAAGGACAATGACTGTCTGAAGAGGGGATAGTCTATATAATGGGAAACTCTTCGCTTTTTTTGATGCCAGCCCCCTTTCCCCCAGGCTATGCAGGGAGTTACAGTTTCAGTGGAAATGAACTTTTGTAATAGTTGCCATGGGACTATACTATGCCTTAGAAATTTTGTTTCTATTGTTCTTCATGGATAATCTTCTCAGTCTTAGAGTAACACTTAAATCATGAAAATTTATGACCAAGGCAGTACTTCCTAGTAGCACTGGTTTATCAGAAATGAACAGAGGCATTTTATCAGGTATCCTTTGATTCCAAGATAGCAAATCATCTCCAGTATCCAACTCTCTGGGGAAACTTGGTATACTCTTAGAAAATTACTTTTGAGATTATTTAGCCAGATGCCCTGCTCATTTATTAATTTACATACTTAGCTGATATATATATATCAGTTATCTTTCAGCTTTTGGTATCTTTCTTTATGGCTGATATGCTGACATAAAAATCTGAAACATGTTTCAGTCTGAGCAGGCAGCAATTATGTCTTGTATTGTTTGCCCCTGTGTCCTCCACCTGGTGTGTTCAGAACGTTATAAATAGAACAGACATTTGCCAGGTGTCTCCGTCCGTTCCCATGGATTAACTCACAGTGTGAATATGTTAGTTCAGCTGTAACATCTTTATAACTCTCAGGCTTCATCTTTGTAACTATTAGGATTATCAATGTATCATCTCAAAAACTTGACCCATTGAAGAAAATAGGTGAAAGGTGCATTCATTCCTGTGGATTTGTCTAAATTAATTAAAACTTTTCTGGCTTTGAAACTTTTTTTTCTTTTTGAAAATTATTAGGCTGACATGTAAGAGACTGGTATGTGAATATTATCAGATGGCTATTCTCAAATTTGTTTTCATGTACAGTAAACTTTCAGAGATGGTTAGATAGCATCACCCACTCAATGAACATGAATTTGACCACCTCCAGGAGGTAGTAAAGGACAGGGGAGCCTGGCGTTCCATAGTCCATGGGGTTGCAAAGAGTCAGATGCAACTTAGAGACTGAATTACAACAAATTTTCAGTTTCATAATTCATAATTTATGATAATTTGAGTTGGGTTTGTAGTTACATTAGTGAGGAAATAAGTGTGCCAAGAGAGTAGATAACAAAATCATTTCCCTCTTTAATAGCCCAGCATCTCACATCTATGATTTCATGCCCTTTAGTAAGCACCGCTTGAGTTCCATTGCTTATTATGATGTGTCTTAGGTTTCTGTTAGATATCATTTAACCTAGCTGCAGACACAAACAAATGCACTGGGGATAAAAGGCCCTCCTCATCAGGGCCAGAGCTGAGAGGGAGTCCCTGCCTGGCAGAGGGAACTGAGAAGGGCCCAGCTCTGGGCTCTTGCTGAAATTCAGAGTGACAGAGTTTCTCACAAAGAATAGTGTCTTTAGAGGGCATCTTCCTGGTTAATAGAGAGATTCTGTATACATATTTTAAAGATTCTACCTTTTAGATTTTTTCCCCCTGTCCCTCAAGGACATGCTGCTATAATATAAACAACATAAACAAAGTCTTCTTGTCTTTGAGCTGATTTTATGGAGTCTCCCTCCCCAGTAAGATTTTAGTCCTCAGAGAAGTTATCAGCCCAGTGTTTCTGATAGCTTAGAGGAGTTTTCTTCTTAGGAAATATCCTATTGCAAATATTTAGGCCAGCACCATAGAAGGTGCTACTTTTATTAAAATAAAATAATACAGTAGTAATAAAATGAAATGCTTTTATTAAAATCTGTGCAGCCCTTTAGTCTGTAAGAGTCCTTCATGTCTTAAGGGATAGAAGAGGAGAAGATAAGGAATATGCACATATTCTATGTTCAGCACAGAGCCAAAGAATTAAAAACTCAGGTTCTTTTTTTAATTCCCTGGTTTGTTTTTATGGATAATATAAAGCTGGTATAAGATTAGATCATGTAATATATAATTATTATAGTAATATATAATTATTATAAACCACTTAAAATGGAGAAATGGGTTATCTTGTTGCATTTAGACAAGAGCAATGAGTTGATCCAGTTCCAGATGGATTTCCAGCTGCTTTTCAGCAACAGCAAGTAATTTAATTCATAATTTTATTTAATTGACAGACTCCACAAGTTATAGGACTTTTTTTTGTGAATGATTTTGGTAAGATAAAGAATACTGCTGTCAAGATTCTTTTGATAGTTGAAGCCAATATCTCAAGTAAATGTCAGAGTAAGTTAGCTAATCTCTCTTGTTTGATCCCAGCTATGCTACAATTAGATTAGAAATAACTGGATTTTTTTCTTAAGCAGGATGTTAAGGGATATGTGTAATTTCTGATGATTGAAATATCTGTAAATGTTTTGCAGGCCTGGAGTATTTTGGGAGGACAAAACTGGCCCATCAACTGCAAAAAAACTGAAAAGCTTCCCTCTATTTTTAGAGTTGGTGTATAGGCCTCCTCTGCTTTAACCGTAAATAATGCAATTATATTCTTATTACAAAGCTTCTACCCAAGGTGTCCACCTATGACCATCAATATTCCTGTCCATGCACCCTTTATATTAACATTCCTCAAGCGTGGTTTTTATTACAGAAATTTTTTTCTGCTCAAAAATCCAGAGAATTCCTCCCACAGGTCTTTGAAGTCTTCTGCTCTCTCCTGTTGCTCTTTTTTTTTTTTTTTTTTTACTGTTCCATTTGCTCCTGCAGTTGCTGCAAGTCTCCCTGTGCTGCAGGTTGTGAAGGCCTTTAGAACTAGTGCCTTTCTCCTTCCACTCCCAACCCACCCCATCCAGGCAAGATGACAACCTGCCTTCGTTTTCCAGCTTCATGGCTGATAAACTGCCTGACTCTGAACACATTGCCTAACTTCTATGAAGATCACTTTCTTCATCTCTAAACTTGAAATAATGCCCACATCACAGTTATGATAATTAAAAAAGAAAGCACATGCAAATAGTTCAGTATAGGGCCTGCCAAATACCTAACATTTAATCGATATTGTTACATTATTATTATTATTATAACTCTTATTATAGCTATTATCATAACTCTTGTTCATTGGATAGTTAAAATTTGACTTTCTCCAGAAAGTCTTTCTGTTTGGCCTTCTCTGGTTCTAATTCTTTTTTTTTTTAAACCAGTCTGAGTCCTATTAGAACCTGACTTCACTTTCAGTTCATAACTTCACTTTCAGTTCAGTTCAGTAGCTCAGTCGTGTCCAACTCTTTGAGACCCCATGGACTGCAGCACGTAAGGCCTCCCTGTCCGTCACCAACTCTCGAGTTTACTCAAACTGATATCCATTGACTCGGTGATGCCATCCCACCATCTCATGCTGTGACTTCACTTTGGACTCTATTTATCTACTCATGTTGTTATATTCTTTAGTTTTCATTGAACAGTAATAAATATTTGGACCCCTTTCATGTGCCAGGCACAGTACTAATTATAATATAGAGATCCATGGGCATACGGTGGAGGGATGCAGTGTGTGTGTGTACGCATGTGTGCGTGCATGTGTGTGTACGCATGCTTCAGGTGGAGTTGGAAGATGAAAATCTTTTGATTGAATGGCACTGTGATTTTTCAGAATAAACTAGGGTTGAGAAGTAAAAACTATTCTGTTAAATGTCCATTAAAAAAAAACGAACATCTATTCATCTTTTTTTGTAGTTTAAAAAACATGATAGTTATATCTTGAGATATATGTTCTTGAAACACTTTACATATCCTTTCTTTCTTAGAATCTTCTCTATCCTCATCTCAACACGGGTAGAGGTAGAGAAGGAAGACTTTCTTGAAGTGTGGAATCCCACTAGCTGCCTCCGATTTATGGCAGTTTTCATGAGAAGATAATGAAAACATTTCATGAGAAAATGATGAACATTATTTAACATAATATATATTTGATATTTGACCTCTCATTTTTAATAACCTAAGTGTTTGAAAGAAATGTGAGGGAGTTCCCTGGTTGCCTAGTGGTTAGGATTCCAGGCTTTCACTGCCATCGCCCAGGTTCAGTCCCTGGTTGGGGAACTGAGATCCTGCAAGTCACACATAGCACAGCCCAAAAAAAAAAGAGAAAGGAGACGTGAAGTATCATTTGAGACTTCTGAAACCTGGGTTTCTATATGAAATTTGAGAGTGGAGAGGGGCTTCAACAGGACAGAGATGTCCAAGGAAAACAGTCCACAGGACTACTATAAATTCATAGCCTTGAAAATTCCAGTACCTCCCTATTACATTTCACACTCAAGAAAGCCACAGCTTCCTCTTCTATAATTATGTGCTTGATAATTTTTATGTACAGTTTGATTAAGATGTTATTTTTATTTGTTTCCTTTGCGGTTAAGGTTTGGCTTCCTTTCCTCCTCTCTGCTCCCCTTTCTTACTCCTCTTCTCCTACTCACTCCTATTTTTAAGACATCATTCACTTTTTAACACATCAGTATGTTATTCAGAGCTTCTGCAATTGTTGTTGCCCAGTCACCAAGTTGTGTCTGACTCTTCACCACCCCATGGACTGCAGCACTCCAGGCCTCCTGGTCCCTCACTATCTCCCAGAGTTTGCCCAAGTTCATGTCCAATGAATTGGTGATGTCATCCAACCATCTCATCATCTGTCACCCTTTTCTCCTTCAGTCTTTCCCAGCATCAGGGTCTTTGCCAGTGAGTCAGCTCTTCACATCAGGTGGCCAAAGTATTGGAGCTTCAGCTACAGCATCAGTCCTTCCAGTAAATATTCAGGACTGATTTCCTTTAGGATGGACTGGTTTGATCTCCTTGCTGTCCAAGGGAGTCTCAAGAGACTTCTCTAGCACAACAGTTTGAAAGTATCAATTCTTTGGTGCTCTGCCTTCTTTATGGTCCAGCTTTCATATCTGTATATGACTACTGGAAAAAAAACCATAGCCTTGACTATACAGATCTTTGTTGACAAAGTGATGGCTCTGCTTTTTAACATTCTGTCTAGGTTTGTCATAGCTTTCCTGCCAAGAAGCAATTCTCTTCTAATTTCATGGCTATGGTCACCATCCCCAATGATTTTAGAGCCCAAGAAGAGGAAATCTGTCAGTGTTTCCATCTTTTCCCCTTCTATTTGCTATAGAGTGATGGGACTGGATGCCGTGATCTTAGTTTTTTTAATATTGAGATTTAAGCTGGCTTTTTCACTCTCCTCCGTCACCCTCATCAAGATACTCTTTGGTTCCTCTTCACTCACTGCCAGCCTGAATTTTAATATGAGGAGCTGATGATTTGAGCCACAGTCAGCTCCAGGTCTTGTTTATGCTGCCTGTATAGAGCGTCTCCATCTTTGACTACAAAGAATATAATCAATCTGATTTAGGTATTGACCATCTGGTAATGTTCATGTGTAAAATTGTCTCTTGTGTTGTTGAAAAAGGGTGTCTGCTATGACTGTGTGTTTTCTTGGTAGAATTCTGTTGGCCTTTGCCCTCTTCATTTTGTACTCCAAGGCCAAACTTGCCTGTTACTGCAGGTATCTCTTGACTTCCTACTTTTACATTCCAGTCCCCTGTGATGAAAGGGACATCTCTTTTGGTGTTAGTTATAGAAGGTCTTCTAGGTCTTCATGGAACCAGTCAACTTTAGCTTATTTGGCATCAGTGGTTGGGGCATAGACTTGGATTACTGTCATGTTTGCCTTGGAAACAAACCGAGATCATTCTGTCATTTTTAAGGTTGCACCTAACTATTGCATTTCAGACTCTTTTGTTGATTCTGAGGGCTACTCCATTTCCTCTATGGGATTCTTGCCCACAGTAGTAGGTATAAGGGTCATCTTAATTGAATTCACTCATTCCTGTCCATTTTAGTTCACTGTTTCCTAAGATGTCCATGTTTATTTACTCTTGCCATCTCCTGCATGACCATGTCCAATTTACCTTGATTCATGGAATTCTGGGTTCTTATGAAATACTGTTCTTTACAGCATCAACTTTTACTTGCATCACCAGACACTTCCACAACTGAGCTTATGCAATATCTGATGTTAAATGTCTGACTTATATTTAATTCTAGGAAATCTTACGTATTTTTACTGCAGAAATATATTTTCTACCAAGTCTGAGTGGGGTCCGGTGTATTTTAACTCTGTCTTTTGGTGTTGATCTCTCTTGCTTAGAAATTAGGCAATAGGATGGAAAACTCCCTAACCACAGGAGTTTAAAATTCCCAGAGGAGAATTAGATGTGAAAGAAAAAGCACTGGAATATACTTGAGCTGTAATTAGCCTGAAAATGGAATGTGTGGCAGAGGTCCATAAGAAGGCTAGGAAAACAGGGCAGGGCAAAAACTGTTGTAGCTCATTTCTGGCACTGTTTTGGGAAGCCTGTGCCCTTATTGTGGGTCTGTGGTTATCAAACAACTTTTTTTTTTTAAGTCACCCAGAAATTTGCCTCTAGAAATTGTCAATCTTTTAGTTCAAATATATGTACTCCTTGGCCCTTATAATTTTCTCATTATAAGTGTGTTACTTTGGTATTTCCATTTTATACACCAGCCCCTGGGAGTTGAACATCTCAGGTAAACTGACCGCTGGAATGTCTGAACCAGCAGGGCTGAGTGGCTGACGCTTGGGTTGAGGCTTCTCCCAGGTAAAGCTCCTTTCTGAAGTTATACCTGGGCTGTCAACACCTTTATTTCTTGGACAGCACCAAGTTCTCTAAAAGTAAAGTTCTTATGGAAATTTATCATCCATGCAGAGGAGCATACAAACCATGTACATATGAAGTGAAAGTCGCTCAGTTGTGTCCAACTCTTTGCCACCCCATGGACTATACAGTCCATGGAATTCTCCAGGCCAGAATACCAGAGTGGGTAGCCGTTCCCTTCTCCAGAGGATCTTCCAAACCCAGGGATCGAACCAAGGTCTCCTGCATTGCAGGCGGATTCTTTACCTGCTGAGCCGTGGGGGAGGCCCATGTACATATAGTTCAATACATTTCCTCCCAAGAAGCACACTTGTGTAACCCGCCGCCGGGTGAAGAGGCGGAACATAGCCTGCCTTCTGGGAGCGCACGGTGCCTGATCACTGCTCCTCTCCTGCAGTGTAACCACTACTAGGACTTTCACCACCATAGGCTATTTTTTTTTCCTCTTTCTCTTTAATTGGAAATGGCACCCACGTATTCTGAATGACTCTAGGATGTCAGAAGGGCTTGCCAGGTGATGCTAGTGGTAAAGAATCCTGCTAATGTAGGAGACCTAAGAGACACAGGTTGAATCTCTGGGTCGGGAAGATCCCCTGGAGGAGGGCATGGCAACCCATGTATTCTCCAGTGTTCATGCTTGGAGA
Source organism: Redunca redunca (assembly GCA_006410935.1). Taxonomy (NCBI): domain Eukaryota; kingdom Metazoa; phylum Chordata; class Mammalia; order Artiodactyla; family Bovidae; genus Redunca; species Redunca redunca. The sequence continues at coordinate 158,573 of SJYQ01096449.1, read as the reverse complement.
ATCCTATGGCCAGAGGAGCTTGGTGGGCTACAGTCCACAGGGTTGCAGAGAGTCAGACATGACTGAGCGACTTAGCATGCACGCAGAGAATCAGAGTCCCTCTGGCTCAGAGGAAGGACTGGTCCTCAAGAGGTGTGTTATAGGTTGAGTCGTGTCTCCCTAAAAAGACATGTTGAAGTTATAACTCCCAGTACCTCGGAATGTGACCTCATTTGAAAATAGGGTCATGGAGATGTAGTGGTTAAGATGAAGTCATGCTGGAGTAGGATGACTGGTATCCTTAAAAGAAGCATGTGTGTGAGGACAGAGACACCGGGAGAGCACTGTGTGAAAACACTGGGTTGGAGTGATGGCATCTACCAGGCAGGGGATGCTAAGGAGTGCCAGCAAACCACCAGAAACTAGCACGAGGCAAGGAAGTATTCTCCCCTACCAGGTTCAGAGGGAGCATGGCCCTGCCAACACTTGGCATTTGGACTTCTAGCCTCCAGAACTGTGAGATAATACTTCTGTTATTGTAAGCCACCATGCTTCTGTAGTGTGTTGTTGCAGCCCTGGGAAATGAACACAGAGTGTCTGTGGTGGGCCTGGTGCCTGAACCCTCCTGTCTCTATTCCCCAGATCCCCCCTAGTCCTTGGTTCTGGAATTTTCCCTGTCTTGCCCCTGGCTGCTGCATGTCTGTGATGTGCCGCATAGGAGGACAGAGGTTTCATGGCAATGATATGGCTTTTTCTTTATTTCTCCACACTGTTCTTCCCTAGCATTTTCAGACTGAACCAGTTTGGTTTCCTGGGATATCCCAGACCAAGCTTGGCATATCATCTCTCTGTACTTCCCACCAGTGCCTCTCTGGGTCTCTGCTGCGGTGTCCTTAAGCCGTTCTCCCAGACCTGGCCTGAGCCACCTCCTTGGTCCAGTTGTCCCCAGTTACTCTGATTCACGATCATCTTTGATAGGGGGGAAGAAAATAGAACTTTATTCTTTAAATGAAATCTCTATTTTTCAAATAGTATAGCATGCTGTAAATAAAGGTTTCATTTTGCTCTACTTTGACACATCAAAGGCCAGTTCTCATTTTAGAAAGTAAAAAAAGCCCTCAAATCAAAAAACAGTCCAACAGTTAGGCTTCAGTTAGTAAGAAGGGACTAAGTAGAGGGTAGCAGGTGACAGAGTGCTTTTTTCTTCAGCAAAGGATTGGGTTTAGACTGCCTGACAATAACTTCTCTTATTCTGGGCTGAGTTTCTGAGGTAAGGGGAATAGTAAGAACCATACTGTTTTGAAGTCCCCAGGGTGACTTCACATGCTCAGGCCACTTGCTTTGCCTTTCTTTCATACTCTTACTTCAGGACCCAGAGGTTTGCTGGGGACATTTGTCTGGAATGCTCTCGGCACAGACTCGCCCTTCACCTTACACGTCCACAGCCTAGCGTGGTTGCAGAGGGCATGTGCCTCTCACAGCCCCTGCTTTCCGTTTGGAAGTCGCTGCTTACTGCTAGTAACACCAGGGGAAGTCACCAGACATTTAGAAACATCACAAAGGTGGGGAAGTTTGAAAAGTTTGAGCAGTTCTACTTTTGCTTTCTGGCCAGTTGCTGATTCTTATTCTCTTTATAACTAGTTTCTACTGCTCACACGATATATTTTGCCCTTTGAGGGACAATGCAAAAAAGTTGCATGTTTTAGGCTTCTACATTTTTTCTATAAGATACATATTACTTAATTGAAAAATGAGAAAGTAGGGCACTTTGAAGTTACGTTTTGGAAAAGGAAATGGCAACCCACACCAGTATGCTTGCCTGAAAAATCTCCTGGACAGAGGAGCCTGGCGAGCTGCAGTCCATGGGGTCTCTAAGAGTCGGACACGACTGAGCAACTAAGCACAAAGCTATAGTTAAGAGGTCAGCATGGGGCAAAGGTTATGTTTGGTATGTCTGTGTTTTTGTGGACTTGCCTTTAGAGCATCTGTGCTCTCAGACAGTTTTTCCCCCCCTGAGATTTTGTGCCATGTGATAGGATGGGCAATAGGTATCTGTGTTGGATGGATAAATGGATAATGGAGCTTCTCCATTTGCTTGGCCAGTTATTTCACTGAACTACTGGTAGGATGAATTTCAGTTGAGTTCTGAGCTGCCTCCTAAAGCCTGGGTAGGTTTTCCTAAGCCCAGGGGGATTTCTTGGACTGCAGACCAGGAATCTAGAAGTGATATCCCCTTGGCTCTGGCCTGTGAAATGTGCTAAAACGTTTTGGCTAATTGTGCCCGTGGAGCTGACTGCACGGTGATCCCCAGTGCACTGGAGTTACTTCTTTCATTGGAAACCCAGCTTTGTTTACCTTCTTAGGAATGTTGAACACTTCCTTGAAAATCTGCTGAGAGAGGAAACATTTCTCCCCCCTCTCTTCAGAGAAAATACTCTTTTTTGAATTTCCTTTACATCTTCTAGACTGGGTAGTTTGTTTATTTTTGGCTACACCTAGCCTTGTGGAATCTTAGTTCCCGAGGATTGAACTTGGGCCACGGCAGTCAGAGTGCAGAGTCCTAACCACTGGGGCCACCAGGGAACTCCTGAGACTAGGTTATTTTAGCGTGTAAAGAATGCAGCTATTAGTAAACATTTATTCATATTTTAAATCATCTACCTTTTGAGGTTTTCTCAGATTATTTATAGAAAGTGATATTAAAGGTAGAGAAATGCCATTGATAAGTCTTCACTTATTTGTAGACTTGACTTCAGTTTAGCCTGGATAATAAACTTTGTTACAATATCCTTGAGCTAAACATTTCCATTAATGTAAATAGGTCATTGTATATGGTCACACTGTTTATGGGTCTAAAGACTTCAGGGTGAAAGACTTGATATTTTATTACTTTGCTTCGTTGTCCACTTTATCCATCCTTGACTCTGGTACATGGGAATACCTCCTAATCGCTCGATTCTAAAGAGAAATTTGATTATCTTTCTGTGGGATAGTGCGTTGGATTATTTTCTGCCTAAAACACTGAACAAAGCATTCCAGAGAAACCTTTGGTTTGTTTATCTACTTGCTCAAGCACTCAGAGTTTTCTGCCTAGTCAGTGTGGTTCTCAGAAAAAGAAAGTGGTTTTAAGAAGACTATTTTCTGCATACACTTTTTCTTCAATATGTTTTGTTTTCAACAGAATGATTATAGATTTACTTTACCTAGAAATATATTTTCTCATTTAAAATACTATTAACTTTGTGTTTTCAAAGAGTCATCAGTTCAGTTCAGTCGCTCAGTCGTGTCCGACTCTTTGCAACCCCATGAACCGTGGCATGCCAGGCCTCCCTGTCCATCACCAACTTCCGGAGTCCACCCAAACCATGTCCATTGAGTTGGTGATGCCATCCAACCATCTCATCCTCTGTCATCCCCTTCTCCTCCCACCTTCAATCTTTCCCAGCATCAGGGTCTTTTCAAATGAGTCAGTTCTTCACATCAGGTGGCCAAAGTATTGGAGTTTCAGCTTCAACATCAGTCCTTCCAATGAATATTCAGGACTGATTTCCTTTAGGATGGACTGGTTGGATCTCTTTGCAGTCCAAGGGACTCTCAAGAGTCTTCTCCAACACCACAGTTCAAAAGCATCAATTCTTTGGCTCTCAGCTTTCTTTATAGTCCAACTCTCACATCCATACACGACTCCTGGAAAAACCGTAGCCTTGACTATACGGACCTTTGTTGGCAAAGCAATGTCTCTGCTTTTTAATATGCTGTCTAGGTTGGTCATAGCTTTTCTTCCAAGGAGCAAGTGTCTTAATTTCATGGCTGCAGTCACCATCTGCAGTGATTTTGGAGCACCCCCAAAAATAAAGTCTGCCGCTGTTTCCCCATCTATTTGCCATGAAATGATGGGACCAGATGCCATGATCTTAGTTTTCTGAATGCTGAGCTTTAAACCAACTTTTTCACTCTCCTCTTTCACTTTCATCAAGAGGCTCTTTAGTTCCTCTTCACTTTCTGCCATAAGGGTGGTATCATCTGCATATCTGAGGTTATTGATATTTCTCCCGGCATTCTTGATTCCAGCTTGTGCTTCTTCCAGCTCAGCGTTTCTCATGATGTACTCTGCATATAAGTTAAATAAGCAGGGTGACAATATACAGCCTTGAAATACTCCTTTTCCTATTTGGAACCAGTCTGTTGTTCCATGTCCAGTTCTAACTGTTGCTTCCTGACCTGCATACAGGTTTGTCAAGAGGCAGCTTAGGTGGTCTGGTATTCCCATCTCTTTCAGAATTTTCCACAGTTTGTGGTGATCCACACAGTCAAAGGCTTTGTCACAGTCAAAGAGTCATACCTGGTATGTTAAATATCTAGGTATTTTTAAACAGCTTGAGTTATCAAAGTTTATGCTTTAGGAAAAAAACTATGTGGAAGTGAAATTTCAATTTTAAAGTATTTCTAGCAGTTTGTAGGGATTCCCTGATAGCTCAGTTGGTAAAGAAACCACCTGCAATGCAGGAGATGCCCGTTCCATTCCTGGGTTGGGAAGATACCCTGGAGAAGGGAAAGGCTACCCACTCCAGTATTCTGGCCTCCATGGGGTCGCAAAGAGTTGTTGGTAAGATTATCTTAGTAAACTGCTTTTTTTAGATTGGAAAAATATATATATTTGGCTCCAAAATGACATTTAGATCAGTAGTTCTCTGAAAATAGCCTAAATATCTGCTGATAGGGAATGGAAAGACTTGTGGTGCAATCGATTAATAGGATACTGTACAGAATTTGAATGAATCAGACCTTTATGCATCGGTATGGATGGATCTCTGAGCCTGAAGTGTAGAGTGAAAAAATTCAAATTTCAAAACATTCAGTAATTCGTATGTAAATGTTAAACCATTACTTAAAGCAGTATCATATACCACATACGTGTGTACATGTATGTGAATAAAAAGTAGGCAAATTCATGATTGTGGTTGGATCCCAGAGAAAAAGAGGAGGGTAGGGAGAGGAACACAAATCTCCATTAAAAAAGAATCCCTGAGAAGATAATGGTTATTTTGTTTAATGGGTTTGTTAGCATTTGATATATTAACATTTGGACTTCTGTTAATGCTTCTGTAATGAAAAAATTTCATGTACTATTTCCTAATGAAATAGGTTTCAATCTAGGAATCTTACGTTTATCAAAACTCTGGGAACGAGACTGAAGATTTTCCAGTACATCCATATTTCACTATGTCATTCTGTGAAAAATGAAAATTGGCATAATGAATCTTGACGATGAGGAAGGCTTCAAGTTGATCTGGTTCCTGGAAAGACAGAGTAGCTGATGGATTCAGAATAAATAGACCAGCAGATTATCTCACCCAACCCTGGCTCGACATCTAGCTTTGAGACACCCTGACAAGTTAACTTCTCTATGCCTCTCAGTCTCCTCATTTACAGAATTAGAAAAACAGGCCCAACTCAGCACTGTTGTGAGGATTTTGTGAGTTCATGCATGTGGTAGGCATGCAACAAAGATTAGCGCTTTCTTTCATGCTCGCTTCTGTTAGCAGCAGCCTCAGTCACAAATGCCATTTCCTTTGCTGGGAATACTTTTCATTTTTACCCTGATTTCATCTGTTTACTCCTCAGAGGAGTTCTCTGTGAATTCTCTCAAATTCCTCTGAGGCTCTCTGTCCTCCCCTACCTAGGTGCCTTGTCAGATCACAGTTGTAATTTAATAATTACTACATAATAATAACACCAAATATTACTTAATAGTAATAACAACTGCTTGTTAATTTCTCCCTCTCTGGATTGTAAACTGATTTTCTTCTTCACTACTGTCTTTGGTGCCTGGAACAGGGTCTGGCATTGGGAAACTGTTTTTTGTTTTGCTTTTTAAAATTGATTTTTGGCTGTGCTAGGTCTTCGTTGCTGCGCAGGCTTTTTCTGCAGTTGTGGGGAGCGGGGGCTACTCTTCATTGCTTTTCGTGAGCTTCTCACTGAGGGGGCTCTTCTTGGTGTGGAGCACAGGCTCCAGGGCCCGTGGGCTTCCGTAGTTGCAGCTCCTGGTCTTTAGAGCACAGGCTCAACAGTTGAGACTCATGGGCTTAGTTGCTCCTTGGCATGTGGGATCTTTATGGATCAGGGATCCAACCCGTGTCTCCTGCATTGGCAGGCAGATTCTTCACCACTGAAATACCAGGGAAGCCCAGAAATTGGTTATTGCCTAAATCAGCAAAGTTATAGTAGAGGTGAAAACTTCCATAGTTAATTTTACCAGGAAATTAATTGACTCCCTTTGCATAGAGGATTAATTTAGCTTGCATTTGGAAGTAAATCTAGGATTATATGATTTAATAAAAATATATATCACATGCATGATGGTTTCTTTGTAACAATGATTATAAGATACCCCAAGTTAAGATTAGCATCATATTTGTAATTTGATTTTGGAGGATCCTCTGATGGACGGTAAGCTGGAACATTTCCAACACTTTAGGCTTAAGATTTGATATATGCTCTTCTGATTATCCTCAAGCTTACTCACTTTTTTCCTTTTAAAAATAGCAAAAGGGGAATTAAACAGGAAATGATGCTTCTCAGGGAGGAGAATAAGCTTACATTCATTCAGAAAACACTGATGTAATAAATAGCTTGAGAAAAAGGGCTTTTGTAAATCAGATGGAATGTTACTTATAACTTTTAAGCAAACTATAAAACAATAAGCCCTTTGGAAAGGGGACTTACAGAGTAGGAGGAAAGACAGGAAGCTGGTTCCCTCTTAGCTGTGGGCTTATTTATTCTGGGAGAGAAACCTAAGAAGGATTTAAAATTTGAGGAAGGGCTGTGTGTTCAGATACTAGCATATTTCTCCAGGAAAGACGTCACTTAGGATTTTGAACTGATTAAAAGCCCAAGTTTCTTAGATAAGGAGAGAGCTAAGCAAAATGTGAGCAAGAAGGAAACTTTCAAAGCACTGAAGGGATTTTACCACCCAAATGGGGTGGAGGAGAAGTGAAATGTCAGGGCTCGGAAAAGAAGGCAGAGCCCTACATGGAAAAAGAAAACTACAAGTGTCGCCTTGGGAGTCTTCTGTCCGCATACCCTCACTTTTGGAGACACATGTTTTTTAATACAAATCACTAGGGAAAAAAAAGTTATAGCTGTGCTTTGTCTTATCCTACTTCTCTGTTAACTGTTGTATACGGAAATCATAAGTAACTGCATTTTAAATGCTGACCATGCATTCATTCATTCACTGGGACACGGTTACTTTGCCAAACTTGGAGTAAAATTGTCATTTTTTAATTCTTTTTTTTAAATGGAAGTTAAAAAAAGTATTGTTTAAAATTGGGCAAAATTGGTTATTGCTTTAAAGTATCAGCTAGGGGGATATTGGAAGATACCAACCTATAGCTTTATTTGTTTTTTTTTAAATTTGAAGGTGTGTGCCTGCAAAATTCCACTAATAACTACTTAATATGTAAAATTTATTAATCATCTGCCCCAAAATCAGGGTTGGAGAGTACTTTTGAAGTCATGTTGTTAGAAAACTTTGGGAAATACTAGTTTAAGTAACATTCTAACGCTTGTAACCACACTGTATTAGCCTGGACATCACCTGGGAGCTTGCAAGAAATGCCGAATCTCATGACCCCCTGACCTTCTGATAGTTTAACAAGATGCTCAGGTGATGATGATGGACATTAAAGTTTTTTAAGGAGTACTATACAAATCCATGGAGAAGGCAATGGCACCCCACTCCAGTACTCTTGCCTGGAAAATCCCATGGACAGAGGAGCCTGGTAGGCTGCAGTCCATGGGGTCGCTAAGGGTCAGACACGACTGAGCGAATTCACTTTCACTTTTCACTTTCATGCTTTGGAGAAGGCAATGGCAACCCACTCCAGTGTTCTTGCCTGGAGAATCCCAAGGATGGGGGAGCCTGGTGGGCTGCCGTCTATGGGGTCACACAGAGTTGGACACGACTGAAGCGACTTAGCAGCAGCAGCATACAAATCCATCCCAAGTGGTTTTTTAAAACAGAGTATCTTTAGTAACCAGTGACTCATTGTCCAGAAATGAAACCTGTATTATCTTTAGGTAACCTAAGCATGTTCATCCACGGCAACTTCAAAGTTGTTCATTCCTTGAATTTTTCATTCACTGGCCTTGGCTTAACCCCCGCTAGCCTTCAGAACCAGGCTATGTCTCTTTTTCATGAAGGTCATTCAGACTTGAAAATGGCCATCTTGTTTGTCTTCCATGATTTAAGTTTCTCCAGGTGTGACTAAATCCCCATCCTCTAGCTATTCCTGGTGTGACATTGTTTGAGGTTTCTTTCCTAACCTTCCAGCTTCAGATTTTTGATCACTTCTTGACTTTACCAGATAGTAACTATTATAAGTTGAAGACAATAGAGACCCAGGAGTTGTGCTTTCTATACATTTAGGGAGAATGATTCTGAGGTGCAACTTTATCATTATCCACAATTTCCATAGGTTCAAAATTCTGTCTCATGGTGGAGACTTCTGTTATCATAGAATTAGGATAGAATAGAATGGTGGTTGTTTAGTTGCTAAGTTGTGTCTGACTCTTGCAACCCATGGACAGTAGCCTGCCAGTCTTCTTTGTGCATGGGATTTTCCAGGCAAGAGTACTGGAGGCAAGAGATCCAGGGGATCTTTCCGACCCAGGGATTAAACCCTAGTCTCCTGCACTGCAGGCATATTCTTTACCAACTGAGCTACTAGGGAATTCCCTAAATAGAATAGAAGTCTTCTATTATAATTGCCACTAAAAGCACCACTTTGCCTTTGTTCTAATTTCTAAATGCACAAACTGCTTAGCACTTCACAAGTGAAATATATATTGAAATATATGAAAATAAGCATTTTCTGTTTCTCCATAAATTTTGAACTTTAGAGAAAAAAATCCCATGCAGTCCACAACTCAGCATATCAACTGATTTCTTTTTCCTCTGTCTTGCAGTCATGTGTCACCACACATGCATTTCACGTATGGAAATGTACTCAGCTTTTTAAAACTTTATTTGGTAGAATCTAAATATTTTTCATGTTACTCTATGATTTTCATAATTAAGTATAATCATTTTCTTATTGTAGGGCATTAGAGTCATAAATGAGTTCTAAAATAAATATTTGCCCTATTTTTAGTGGTTTTGTTTTTGATATTTGTTTCCTAAGAGTTTTTATTTAAAAAAAAAAAACACACTTTCTACTAACACAAGAAATACAGAACATGCAGGGTTTTATGTTTTATTTGTTTCTGTATTAGAGTTTTTAGTCTTGTGTAAGAAAAATGGTAGCAGGAGCAATTTGAGATTTTTTTTTTCTTCCAAAGTTTTTTGGAGAAAGTAGCCTACCACACATTGTTAAAGCAGTTGCTGTTGTCACTAACTTCCCACCCTTCCTTCTGGATATTTTTGTTCTTGATCTCTCCTCATTCTCCTGTCCCCCTCTCTCCCCTTGCTCTTCAGAGAGTTTTCCAGCAGCTCCTTCTCTCACCTCTGCATTGAACAATAAAGCTGTGTGTGTGTAGAGAGGAGCTGAAAAGGGAGACAGATGGTTCTTTCATTACTAGGTTGCTTTGGATTAATTGAGTTGGATCTGTTATTTTTTTTCAAGGAGACTGAGCTGGATCCCGTGGATAACCAGTCATGAGCTACAGCATGTAGTGCATGCAGCCAGTTTTGCTGTTGGATTTCTTTGTTTTGGGTGATCACGTCATCCTGTGCAGAATTTAGGGAGGGGGGCCTATAGTGACTTTACTAAAGTAGTGTTTTCATTAAGATTTCTTTTTAATGGCTTAAGATCTTTCTTGGGTTGCTGAGCCATCCTTGTAAGCATGCTGAATTTGTGTTTTTGTTTCAGCACTTGGAAGTGAAGAAGAAGCACAACCTCTTATCTTGGATAATTTCTAGTGGACAATCTAGAAGCAGCCTCCTGGGCCTCCGGCGCCCTTACCACATTCTACACCCTCAAGAACAGAGAGGACCTCTGGGAAACAGATTCCTAAAAGGGTAGGTGAGCAAAAGCACCAGGACTGTCATCTCAGACTTCTTAGACGTTTGAACACTTGAAATGTTCTGACACAATTCTTATACAGTTTAAACTGACTATATTGGTGTATAATTGCTTTACAATGTTGAATTAGTTTCTGCTTTAATAACAAAGTGATCCAACCACATGTCGACATATATCCTGCTTCTTTTGAACCTCCCTCTCACCCGACTCTCCATTCTGCCCCACCCTCCATCCCACCCCTCCAGGTCAGCATTGAGCACCAAGCTGAGCTCCCTGTGCTTTACATCAGTTTTATGCTGGCTGGTGACTTTAAAATACCCTCTCCTTCTCTCTGTATAGCCACCTGTTAATTTATCTCTTACTAGTTTAACATGCAGCCAGAGGGCCTTTGAAAGTATGTTGTTATATAACCAATGACTCTTTCAGTTCAGTTCCATCCAGTCGCTCAGTCATGTCTGACCCTTTACAACTCCACGGACTGTAGCACTCCAGCCCTCCTTATCCATCACCACCTCTTGGCATTTACTCAGACTCCTGTCCATTGAGTCGGTGATGCCATCCAACCATCTCATCCTGTCATCCCCTTCTCCTCCTGGCTTCAATCTTTCCCAGCATCAGGGTCTTTTCAAATGAGTCAGTTCTCTAGCATATCCCAAAATTGAGCTATGAAAGCTTTAGTTATTATTTTTATTCTCAATCTTAATGGCCTTCTTTGGGACTGTTCTAAACCAACATCAAAGTGAAAGAGGAAATAAACTGAAGTTACAGCTAGAATATTACGTGCATCACAAGTGCTGTTCACCAGCTGTGTTAGAATGAACTCTAGTTCCCTCTCTGCCTTTATGCTACAATTAATAATATTCACTGAAGTATTTTAATATAGTTTGTAGGTATATTCTCCTTACATTCCTAGAATCCCATGTACAAATATACACCAATTTATAAATTTATTCTGAGAAAGCTCCGGAGCTCAAATGTCTACTAGGAGTTAGCTCTATGTTTTACCCATGAATCCATCATCTTTCTGATACGTTGAGATTTGTCAGAGAACTGTTATTCATCTAGCAAATTTGTCATCACTTTGTTTACAAATCATTTTGTGAAGGACACTTATTGACTGACAGCATTGTGCTTTATGGGTACTGGGGAGTTTGGGCATTTACAGTGGTTTGGGGATTTAGTCCTTGGGAATCTCTTGAGATCTTCATTGTTCACACCAAAATTATGAGTGGATTCAAAGCCTATCTCTCGTGTCCCAAGCCACTGGGCTTGCAGAACTCTTGAGCATCATGAACACAGGCTGGAGGTAGGGCTGGGTCTTCAGTTTCTTACTGCCCGAATACTTATGTTTGGCCACACTGGGTCTTCGTTGCTGCATTCGGGCTTTCTGTAGTTACACTGAGCAGGGGCTGCTCTCGAGGTTTCTCATTGCAGTGGCTTCTCTAGAGCACAAAGGCTCAGTAGTTGTGCCTCATGGGCTTAGTAGCCTCAAGGCATGTGGAGTCTTCCTGGAGCAGGGATCGAACCTGTGTCCCCTGCACTGGCAGGTGATTCTTAACCACTGGACCAGCAGGAAAGTCCCAGAAACATCTTAACTGCATGAAGTCTGGGCTTTAAAGGGCTTCCCTTGTGGCTCAGTGGTAAAGAATCCATCTGCAGTGCAGGAGACGTGGGTTCAATCACTGAGTCAGGAAGATCGCCTGGAAAAGGAAATGGCAACCCACTCCAGTATTCTTGTCTGGAGAATTCCATGGACAGAGGAGCCTGGCGGGCTATAGTCCATGGGGTCTCAAGAGTCGGACATGACTTAGCAACTAAACCACCACTGCTGGGTTGTAATCATCTTGGTGATTTGTGGAACTGCCTTTCCTGTCTGTCTATATATCTCCTTCCATCAAGATGGAAATATTTTGAGTGTTTATAGCCTAACAGTGAAGAGCAGAGATTCTGGTGTGTGCCTGGGTTCAAATCCCAGCACTGCCACTTGCCACTTGAGCATCTGTGGGCACATTATAACTTCTCTGTACTTTAGTGTCTTCATCTGTTTGATAGGGATGGCCTTTCTTAAGGTGTGGTTTTGAGGATTAAGTGAGTTATATACCCAAAGCATTTAGTTTTATTGCCCTCTGTTGCGTTGTTTCAAACTTCTTCTTTCTCCATTCCCAGTCTAGGGCTGACATATTCAGCTCTTCATCCTTACCTTATTAGGATGAAGGTGTTATTAACCCCAGCATTTGCTTCTGAGCCTCGAACGTAGTATTTAAATCCTCAACATTGTAATGGATCCAAATCAGAGTGTAAGATGAAAACTGTTTTCCAAGTCAGATTATTTGTAAAGCTCTTGATTTCATTTCTTGCTTCAAGACATAAATTTGATATGCTGGTTACAAATCTAGGTTGTTTGGTTTTACTAGGGCTTGGAGGAGTTTTATTATGAAAAGCATAAAATGATATGGCATCTATAGCCAGAAATATGGTCTGAGTTTTGCTAATGAATTACTATTATCTTAAATGCCTTTTTATTTTATAGTGACGTGAAGTCGCTCAGTCATGTCCGACTCTTTGTGACCCTGTGGACTGTAGCCCACCAGGCTCCTCCATCCACGGGATTCTCCAGGCAAGAATACTGGAGTGGGTTGCCATTTCTTTCTCTGGGGGATCTTCCCGACCCAGGGATCAAACCCAGGTCTCCCACATTGCAGGCAGACGCTTTAACCTCTGAGCCACCAGGGAAGTCCTTTTATTTTATAAGCAGATGAGTAAGGCTTTCTCATACAGATACTTTGAAATGTTTAAATGAATGTAGAGAAATAATAGCTAGCATACAGTAATGGAAGCTTACATTTTTTTTTTTTTTGGCTTTTGTACAATGTCATGAGTTCTGTAGTATATTTACAAGGATGTTATGAAGTTAGCTTTTTAGCGACGTCTTGGTGTATGGGGAGCTGATACTTTATTAGTTTTATTTATTTTTTTAATTTAAATTTATTTATTTTAATTGGCAGCTAATTACTTTACAATATTGTATTGGTTTTGACATACATCAACATGAATCTGCCACAGGTGTACACGTGTTCCCAATCCTGAATCCCCCTCCCACTGCCCTCCCCATACCATCCCTCTGGGTCATCCCAGTGCACCAGCCCAAAGCATCCTGTATCCTACATCGAACCTAGACTGGCGATTCATTTCTTACATGATATTATACATGTTTCAATGCCATTCTCCCAAATCATCCCACCCTCTCCCTCTCCCACAGAGTCCAAAAGACTGTTCTATGCATCTGTGTCTCTTTTGCTATCTCGCATACAGGATTATCATTACCATCTTTCTAAATTCCATATATATGCATTAGTATACTGTATTGGTGTTTTTCTTTCTGGCTTACTTTACTCTGTATAATCGGCTCCAGTTTCATCCACCTCATCAGAACTGATTCAAATGTATTCTTTTTAATGGCTGAGTAATACTCCATTGTGTATATGTACCACTGCTTTCATATCCATTCATCTGCTGATGGACATCTAGGTTGCTTCCATGTCCTAGCTATTATAAACAGTGCTGTGATGAACATTGGGGTATATGTGTCTCTTTCTTTTCTGGTTTCCTTGGTGTGTATGCCCAGCAATGGGATTGCTGGGTCATAAGGCAGTTCTATTTCCAGTTTTTTAAGGAATCTCCACACTGTTCTCCATAGTGGCTGTACTAGTTTGTATTCCACCAACAGTGTAAGAGGGTTCCCTTTTCTCCACACCCTCCCCAGCATTTATTGCTTATAGACTTTTGGATCGCAGCCATTCGGGCTGGTGTGAAGTGGTGCCTCATTGTGGTCTTGATTTGCATTTCTCTCATAATGAATGATGTTGAGCATCTTTTCATGTGTTTGTTAGCCATCTGTATGTCTTCTTTGGAGAAATGTCTATTTAGTTCTTTGGCCCATTTTTTGATTGGGTTGTTTATGTTTCTGGAATTGAGCTGCAGGAGTTGCTTGTATATTTTTGAGATTAGTTGTTTGTCAGTTGCTTCATTTGCTATTCTCTCCCATTCTGAAGGCTGTCTATTCACCTTGCTTATAGTTTCTTTTGTTGTGCAGAAGCTTTTAATTTTAATTAGGTCCCATTTGTTTATTTTTGCTTTTATTTCCAATATTCTGGGAGATGAGTCATAGAGGATCCTGCTGTGATTTATATAAGAGAATGTTTTGCCTATGTTCTCCTCTAGGAGTTTTACAGTTTCTGGTCTCACGTTTAGATCTTTAATGCATTTTGAGTTTATTTTTGTGTATGGAGTTAGAAAGTGTTCTGGTCATTCTTTTACAAGTGGTTGCCCAGTTTTCCCAGCACCACTTGTTAAAGAGATTGTCTTTTCTCCATTGTATATTCTTGCCTCCTTTGTCAAAGATAAGGTATCCATAGGTGCGTGGGTTTATCTCTAGGCTATTTTGTTCCACTGATCTATATTTCTGTCTTTGTGCCAGTACCATACTGTCTTGATGACTGTGGCTTTGTAGTAGAGCCTGAAGTCAGGCAGGTTGATTCCTCCAGTTCCATTCTTCTTTCTCAAGATTGCTTTGGCTATTCTAGGATTTTTGTGTTTCCATACAAATTGTGAAATTAATTGTTCTAGCTCTGTGAAAAATACCATTGGTAGCTTGATAGGCATTGCATTGAATCTATAGATTGCTTTGGGTAATATACTCATTTTCACTATATTGATTCTTCTGATCCACGAACATGGTATATTTCTCCATCTATTAGTGTCCTCTTTGATTTCTTTCACCAGTGTTTTATAGTTTTCTATATATAGGTCTTTAGCTTCTTTAGGTAGATATTTCCCTAAGTATTTTATTCTTTTCGTTGCAATGGTGAATGGAATTGTTTCCTTAATTTCTCTTTCTACTTTCTCATTATTAGTGTAAAGGAATGCAAGGGATTTCTGTGTGTTGATTTTATATCCTGCAACTTAACTATATTCATTGATTATTCTGGTGGAGGCTTTAGGGTTTTCTATGTAGAGGATCATGTCATCTGCAAACAGTGAGAGTTTTACTTCTTCTTTTCTGATTTGGATTCCTTTTATTTCTTTTTCTGCTCTGATTGCTGTGGCCAAAACTTCCAGAACTATGTTGAATAGTAGCAGTGAGAGTGGGCACCCTTGTCTTGTTCCTGACTTTAGGGGAAATGCTTTCATTTTCACCATTGAGGATAATGTTTGCTGTGGGTTTTTCATATATAGCTTTTATTATGTTGAGGTATGTTATGTTCCTTCTATTCCTGCTTTCTGGAGAGTTTTTATCATAAATGGATGTTGAATTTTGTCAAAGGCTTTCTCTGCATCTATTGAGATAATCATATGGCTTTTATTTTTCAATTTGTTAATGTGGTGACTTACATTGATTGATTTGCAGATATTGAAGAATCCTTGCATCCCTGGGATAAAGCCCACTTGGTCATGGTGTATGATCTTTTTAATGTGTTGTTGGATTCTGATTGCTAGAATTTTGTTAAGGATTTTTGCATCTATGTTCATCAGTGATACTGGCCTGTAGTTTCTTTTTTTGTGGCATCTTTGTTAGGTTTTGGTATTAGGGTGATGGTGGCCTCATAGGATGAGTTTGGAAGTTTACCTGCCTCTGCAATTTTCTGGAAGAGTTTGAGTAGGATAGGTGTTAGCTCTTCTCTAAATTTTTGGTAGAATTCAGCTGTGAAGCCGCCTGGACCTGGGCTTTTGTTTGCTGGAAGATTTCTGATTACAGTTTCAATTTCTGTGCTTGTGATGGCTCTGTTAAGATTTTCTATTTCTTCCTGGTTCAGTTTTGAAAACTTGTACTTTTCTAAGAATTTGTCCATTTCTTCCACGTTGTCCATTTTATTGGCATATAATTGCTGATAGTAGTCTCATGATCCTTTGTATTTCTGTGTTGTCTGTTGTGATCTCTCCATTTTCATTTCTAATTTTATTGATTTGATTTTTCTCCCTTTGTTTCTTGATGAGTCTGGCTAATGGTCTGTTAATTTTATATATCCTTTCAAAGAACCAGGTTTTGGCTTTGTTGATTTTTGCTATGGTCTCTTTTGTTTCTTTTGCATTTGTTTCTGCCCTGATTTTTAAGATTTCTTTCCTTCTACTAACTCTGGGGTTCTCCATTTCTTCCTTTTCTAGTTGTTTTAGGTGTAGAGTTAGGTTATTTATTTGACTTTTTTCTTGTTTCTTGAGGTATGCCTGTATTGCTATGAGCCTTCCTTTTAGCACTGCTTTTATAGTATCCCACAGGGTTTGGTTTGTTGTGTTTTCATTTTCATTTGTTTCTATGCATATTTTGATTTCTTTTTTGGTTTCTTCTGTGATTTGTTGGTTATTCAGCAGCGTGTTGTTCAGCCTCCATATGTTGGAACTTTTAATAGTTTTTCTCCTGAAATTGAGATCTAGTCTTACTGCATTATGGTCAGAAAAGATGCTTGGAATGATTTCAGTTTTTTTGAATTTACCAAGGCTAGGTTTATGGCCCAGGGTGTGATCTATCCTGGAGAAGTTTCCATGTGCACTTGAGAAAAAGGTGAAATTCATTGTTTTGGAGTGAAATGTCCTATAGATAATCAATTAGGTCTAACTGGTCTATTGTATCATTTAAAGTTTGTGTTTCTTTGTTAGTTTTCTGTTTAGTTGATCTATCCATAGGTGTGAGTGGGATATTAAAGTCTCCCACTATTATTGCATTATTGTTAATTTCCCCTTTCATACTTGTTAGCATTTCTCTTACATATTGCGGTGCTCTTATGTTTGTTGCATATATATTTATAATGTTATATCTTCTTCTTGGATTGATCATTTGATCATTATGCAGTGTCCTTCTTTGTCTCTTTTCACAGCCTTTGTTTTAAAGTCTATTTTATCTTATATGAGTGGTCTCTATTTGGTGGTCTCTTTTGGTCTCTATTTCCATGGAATATCTTTTTCCTTCACTTTCAGTCCGTATGTGTCCCTTGCTTTGAGGTAGGACCCTTGTAAACAACATATATAGGGGTCTTGTTTTTATATCCGTTCAGCCAGGCTTTGTCTTTTGGTTGGGGCATTCAGCCCATTTGCGTTTAAGGTAATTATTGATAAGTATGATCCTGTTGCCATTTTCTTTATTGTTTTGGGTTCGAGTTTATACACTCTTTCTGTGTTTCCTGTCTAGACAATATCCTTTAGCATTTGTTGGAGAGCTGGTTTGGTGGCGCTGAATTCTCTCAGCTTTTGCTTGTCTGTAAAACTTTTGATTTCTCCTTCATATTTGAATAAGATCCTTGCTGGGTACAGTAATCTGGGATGTAGGTTATTTTCTTTCATCACTTTAAGTATGTCTTACCATTCCCTCCTGGCCTGAAGAGTTTCTATTGAAAGATCAGATGTTATCCTTATGGGAATCCCTTTGTGTGTTATTTGTTGTTTTTCCCTTGCTGCTTTTAATATTTGTTTTTTGTGTTTGATCTTTGTTAATTTGATTAATATGTGTCTTGGGGTATTTTGCCTTGGGTTTATCCTATTTGGAACTCTCTGGGTTGCTTGGACTTGGGTGATTATTTCCTTCCCCATTTTAGGGAAGTTTTCAACTATTATCTCCTCAAGTATTTTCTCATGGTCTTTCTTTTTGTCTTCTTCTTCTGAGACTCCTATGATTCCAGTGTTGGGGCATTTAACATTGTCCCAGAGGTCTCTGAGATTGTCCTCATTTCTTTTAATTCATTTTTCTTTTTTCCTCTGTGATTCATTTATTTCTACCATTCTGTCTTCTATTTCACTGATCCTATCTTCTGCCTCCATTATTCTACTATTTGTTGCCTCCAGAGTGTTTTTGATCTCATTTATTGCACTATTCATTATATATTGACTCTTTTTGATTTCTTCTATGTCCTTGTTAAACCTTTCTTGCATCTTCTCAATCCTTGTCTCCAGGCTATTTATCTGTGATTCCATTTTGTTTTCAGGATGTTGGATCATTTTCACTATCATTATTCGGAATTCTTTATCAGGTAGATTCCCTATCTCTTGCTCTTTTGTTTGGTTTGGTGGGCATTTATCCTGTTCCTTTACCTGCTGGGTATTCCTCTGTCTCTTCATCTTGATTATATTGTTGCCTTTGGGGTGGCCTTTCTGTATTCTGGTAGTTTGTGGAGTTCTCTTTATTGTGGAGTTTCCTTGCTGTGGGTGGGATTGTATCCGTGGCTTGTCAAGGTTTCTTGGTTAGGGAAACTTGTGTTCTGGTAGGTGGAGCTGGATTTATTCCCTCTGGAGTGCAATGAAGTATCCAGTAATTAGTTATGAGATGTTAGTGGTTTTGGAGTAATTTTGGGCAGCCTGTATATTGAAGCTCAGGGCTGTGTTCCTATGTTGCTGGAGAATTTGCATGGTATGTCTTGCTCTGGAACTTGTTAGCCCTTGGGTGTTGCTTGATTTCAGTGTAGGTATGGAGGCGTTTGATGAACTTCTATCAGTTAATGTTCCCTGGAGTCAGGAGTTCTCTGGTGTTCTCAGGATTTGGACTTAAGCCTCCTGCTTCTGGTTTTCAGTCTTATTTTTACAGTAATCTCAAGACTTCTCCTTCTATACAGCACCACTGATAAAACATCTAGGTTAAAGATGAAAAGTTTCTCCACAGTGAGGGACACCCAGAGGTTCACAGAGTTACATGGAGAAGAGAAGAGGGAGAAAGGAGTTAGAGGTGACCCGAATGAGATGAGGTGGAATCAAAAGAGGAGAGAGCATGCTAGCCAGTAATCACTTCCTTATGTGCTCTCCACAGTCTGGACTGCTCAGAGATGTTCACGGAGTTATACAGAGAAGAGAAGAAGGAGGAAGGAGACAGAGGTGGCCAGGAGGATAAAAGGGGGGAATCAAAAGGAGAGAGACAGATCCAGCCAGTAATCAGTTCCCTAAGTGTTCTCCAGCGTCTGGAACACACAGAGATTCACAGAGTTGGGTAGAGAAGAGGAGGAGGAGGGAGTAGACAGAGGCGACCTTGTGGAGAAAAAGGAGAGTCCAAAGGAGGAAAGAGCAGTCAAGTCAGTAATCTCGCTCCCAAGTAAAAATGGGTACTGAAGATTGGGTTCTTAAAGGTACAAAATTGACAACAAATACAAAAAAGCAAAGATTAAAAATCTAGAGTAGAGGTTGGATTTTCAAAAATACAATATTAAAGAAAAGAAGAAAAAAACGAAGACACAAAAATTATTTAAAATATATATATATTATTTTGCTGACTAAGGTCCATCTAGTCAAGGCTATGGTTTTTCCAGTAGTCGTGTATGGATGTGAGAGTTGGACTGTGAAGAAGGCTGAGCGCCAAAGAATTGATGCTTTTGAACTGTGGTGTTGGAGAAGACTCTTGAGAGTCCCTTGGACTGCAAGGAGATCCAACCAGTCCATTCTGAAGGAGATCAGCCCTGGGATTTCTTTGGAAGGAATGATGCTAAAGCTGAAACTCCAGTACTTTGGCCACCTCATGCGAAGAGTTGACTCATTGGAAAAGACTCTGATGCTGGGAGGGATTGGGGGCAGGAGAAAAAGTGGACGACCGAGGATGAGATGGCTGGATGGCATCACAGACTCGATGGACGCAAGTCTGAGTGAACTCCAGGAATTGGTGATGAACAGGGAGGCCTGGCGTGCTGTGATTCATGGGGTCGCAAAGAGTCGGACACAACTGAGCAACTGAACTGAACTGATGAAGTTTGCTTTAAAAAATAGGGTCTTTTTTTTTTGAAAAGTAATAGTAGGTTATAAAAATGAAAATTAAAGGAGTAATAGAGGACTTAAAAATTAAAAAAAGAAAAAAGAATGATCATAAAAATAGTAAAAATATATCTAGGACTTTCTCTGGTGTTGTTGTGGGCAGTATGGGGTCAGTTCATTTTTGGATATTTCCTTGGTCCAGCTTATATTTCTCAAGATCTATAGGCCCCTTCCTATGTAGTCAGTACTAACTACAGGGTTTTAATCTATTGCACCTATCACTTCCACGGTGGTTCCCTCTGTTTTAGCTTCTTCTCTTTGCTGGTCTCTTCAGTGTCTGATTTCTGCCCTGACACAAGGTGGGTGATGATGGACACTTTTTTTTTAAGGCTCACTTGTTCAGTCGTACTGTGGGGAGGGAGGGATGCTGCAAACAAATAACACTGGCATGTGCTCTCAGTGTCTCAGTCACACTGGGCCTGCCCTTGCTCACAGCACGTGTACTCTCCCTGCCCACACTGCTCAGGCTCTAGGTTGCTCCACCAGGAACTGTCTGAGGCCAGCCCTGGGCTACATGCATCTCCCAGGTCTAAGCTGCTCAGGTTCAGGCCCTCGGGTAGTCCTCAGAGGTGCCTGACTCCGTTGGGCCTGTGTTTTATGCCCTTCCCAGGTCCGAGCAGCTCAGGTGATGAGGTGTTTGGTGAGTGTGGTTGCAACTTATCGCCTCCCCCGTCCCTGCCTCTTGGTTTTCTGGGTGTTCAACTGGCGCACCTTCTCAGGCGGATGGTGACTGTCCAGAATCCCAAGAAGTCTTAGTTAGCAAAGAAGCCTGATTGCAATTTGGTAGATAATGTCTCTCTGGGGCTGTGATTGCCCCCTTCCAGCTCTGGCTGCCTGTCACCGGAGAGGGATGGTCTGCAGCTGGCTAATTCTGTTCAGTCCTTTGTTCTGTGCACAGTCCTGGCGGTGTCTTAGGTCAGAGCTTCATGCGTGGTAGCTATCCCACAGTCTGGTTTGCTAGCCCAAGTTAGTTCACCCAGATTGCCCTCTGGGCATTCAGGCCTGATCCTTACTCTAAGCAATACACCTCACGCCTCCCTGCCCAGCCCCCACTTGCTAGTGGCGGATGCAGGCATCTGCGCTGCTTCTCCACTGGGGGAGTTACCGTTGGGCTCATAATCTGTGGGTTTTAATTATTTATTTTTCCTCCCTATTATGTTGCTCTCTGTGCTTCCAAGGCTCACCACAGGCTCGGCAGTGAGAGTGTTTCCTGGTGTTTGGAAACCTCTCTTTTTAAGACTCCCTTCCCAGGACGGAGTTCCATCCCTACCTCTTTTGTCTTTTGTATTTTTTCCTATCTCTTTTTGAAGACAATGTGCTGCTTTTCTGGGTGCCTGATGTCCTCTGCCAGCATTCAGAAGTTGTTTTGTGGAATTTACTCAGCGTTTAAATGTTCTTTTGATGAATTTGTGGGGGAGAAAGTGGTCTCCCTGTCCTATTCCTCCGCCATCTTAGGACCACCCCCTTTATTAGTTTTAAAAGAAGAATTAAAAACAAGATTAGGAAAGTCCTTATGTGCCAGACATTTTTCTAAGTGCTTTATATTTACAACTTACATAGCTCTATTAGGTACTATCTTTATTCCCATTTTACAGATGAGGTATAAAGAGGTTTAGAAACTTCCTAGGGTCATATGACTAGACAGAGGTAGAACTGAAAGTCAACCCAGAGGTCTGATGACCATACAGGCAACTTTAACACCCAATTGTGCTGCTACCTACGAAGACTAAATTGTATGAAGAAGATGAGAAGGAAGATGGAAGAACCAAATTAAAGATTCTTAAATGCCAGGCTAAGTGATTTTATGTGTATTTGCCAGACAATGGAATGCCACTGAAGGTTTTCCTGTGGGACAGGTGACAAAATGTGAGCTGGCCTTTGAGGAGTTTATGCCAGTGAGCATGTGGGCTGGTTTAAAGGGAAGATAGCTTAGAGATCATTGTTAGTGGTTTGAGAAGTAATGAGAACATGGATTTAGGAACAGGATTGAGATAAGAGTTCGAGAACACCTGTAGTTAGGTGTGGCGAAGAAGAAGAGAAAGGAGTTAGAAGCTCAGGCAGCAGGAGTGAGACCCTGTGCCGCCCAAGGGAGGCATTTTACGGATTGAAAACTGTAGCGACTGGAGAGGACTGGAATGAAATGAAGACTTCAGGGTTATTACTGTGTACCCACGATGGGCCTGGAATTAGGCTGGAGGAAAACCCACATAAAAATGTTCTCCTGAGCTGCTGACGCTGCTACTTATGAGTGAGGTCACTTTTGGCAAGTCTTTACTTTTTTTCTAAATCCTGTCTGCTTCTCCTGTTATGTGATGACATAGGACCCTACTGTGTCTGAATACCCTGAATTCTTGCAGTTTTTCTAGCTCTAAGATCTATGATACCTGGGTCCCAGTTGTGAATAGCAGTCATTGGAAATGTTGTGATTGTTTGGCAATTCAGTTGGCCCTTTTAGGTAAATAAGAAGGTGATGGAGAGAGAAGTGTGTGTCTCTTAGGTGTAATCTGAGAGGAATCCTATATATTTTCTCTGAGGCTGTAAACAATGTAGGGAAAAAAAATGTCTGGGAATTTACAAAGAGACTGCAAACATCCTCTAGAATGGTGAGCGAAGTTTTCCTCAAAGCCATTTATTTTCAGAGATTCCCACTAGTTTGTTCAGACAAAATTCTGTTGATTATAAATTTTTAAAGATCAAGCCCAAAGGACTCTTAAAAGTGGTAGGATGGAACTTAGAACGAGCTTCCAGTTCCTCTCAGACTGTTTTTTTGTGAAGCGCTGATCTTCTCCATGGGATCTAATTCCTTTTTCCTTGGATCTTCTCCATCAGTGCTTCTCAAACATGCAGATCACTGGGGATCTTGCCTGTATTGCTATGAACCTTCCTTTTAGCACTGCTCAACATCACTCACTATTAGAGAAATGCAAATCAAAACCACAATGAGGTACCACTTCACACCAGTCCGAATGGCTGCGATCCAAAAGTCTGCAAGCAATAAATGCTGGAGAGGGTGTGGAGAAAAGGGAACCCTCCTACACTGTTGATGGGAATGCAAACTAGTATAGCCACTATGGAGAACAGTGTGGAGATTCCTTTAAAAATTGCAAATAGAACTGCCTTATGACCCAGCAATCCTACTGCTGGGGATTCCTACCAAGGAAACCAGAATCGAAAGAGACACATGTACCCCAATGTTCATTGCAGCACTGTTTATAATAGCCAGGACATGGAAACAACCTAGATGTCCATCAGCAGATGAATGGATAAGAAAGCAGTGGTACATATACACAATGGAGTATTACTCAGCCATTAAAAAGAATACATTTGAATCAGTTCCAAGGAGATGGATGGAACTGGAGCCAATTATACAGAGTGAAGTAAGCCAATACAGTATACTAACGCATATATATGGAATTTAGAAAGATGGTGATGATGACCCTGTATGTGAGACAACAAAAGAGACTCAGATGTGTAGAGTGGACTTTTGGACTCCGGGGGAGAGGGAGAGGGTGGGTTGAGATGGGAGAATGGCATTGAAACATGTATACTATCATGTAAGAAATGAATCGCCAGTCTCTGTCTGATGCAGGATGCAGGATGCTTGGGGCTGGTGCATGGGGATGACCCAGAGAGATGTTATGAGGTGGGAGGGGGTTCATGTTTGGGAACGCATGTACACCCGTGGTGGATTCATGTCAATGTATGGCAAAACCAATACAGTATTGTAAAGTAAAATAAAAAATTTTAAAAAAAATGTATATTTGACTCTCTGGATCAAGAAGTGGAGCTGAGATTCTACACCTCTATCAGGTTCCCAGGCATGATGGGACTGTTACCCAGTGAAGGTTCATGGGCCTGCAGTGAGGCCAGATAACTAAATGTCATATTTTGGAGCAGAGAAAGGTTCATTACAGGGCCAATCCAAGAGAATGGGTGGCTTGTGCTCAAAACCCCTGACCTCTCAGGTTATTTGGGGGGAGAAGTTTTTATAGGGAAAATATGGGATGAGAAATGCAGGGTGTGTGACTTTGTTCTAATTGGTTGATGGTGAGGTAGCAGGGTATGTTCCAGGAATCTTGTGCTGAGCCTGAAGTTACCATCTTACACCTGGGTGGGATGCTGTAGTTTCTGCGGAAGAACTCAAACATGCATCAGTTCAGTTCAGTTTGACCACTCAGTCATGTCCGACTCATTGCTACCCTGTGGACTGCAGCATGCCAGGCCTCCCTGTCAATCTCCAACTCCCAGAGTCTACTCAAACTCATGTCATTGAGTTGGTGACGCCATCCAACCATCTCATCCTCTGTCATCCCCTTCTCCTCCCACCTTCAATCTTTCCCAGCATCAGGGTTTTTTCAGATGAGTCAGTTCTTCACAGCAGGTGCCCAAAGTATTGGAGTTTCAGCTTCAGCATCAGTCCTTCCAATGAATATTCACGACTGATTTCCTTTAGGATGGACTGGTTGGATCTCCCTGCAGTCCAAGGGACTCTCAAGAGTCTTCTCCAACACTACAGTTCAAAAGCATCAATTCTTCAGCTCTCAGCTTTCTTTATAGTCCAACTCTTACATCTATACATGACTACTGGAAAAACCATAGCCTTGACTAGATGGACCTTTGTTGGCAAAGCAATGTCTCTGCTTTTTAATATGCTGTCTAGGTTGGTCATAACTTTTCTTCCAAGGAGCAAGTGTCTTAATTTCATGGTGCAAGCACCATCTGCAGTCATTTTGGAGCCCCCCAAAATAAAGTCTACCACTGTTTCCACATCTATTTGCCATGAAGTGATGGGACCGGATGCCATGATCTTAGTTTTTTAATGTTGAGCTTTAAGCCAACTTTGTCACTTTTCTCTCTCACTTTGATAAAGAGGCTCTTTAGGTCTTCTTTGCTTTCTGCCAGAAAGGTGGTGTCATCTGCATAGCTGAGGTTATTGATGTTTCTCCTGGCAGTCTTGATTCCAGCTTTTGTTTCATCCAGCCCAGCGTTTCTCATGATATACTCTGCATATAAGTTAAATAAGCATGGTGACAATATATAGCCTTGGAGTACTCCTTTCCCTATTTGGAACCAGTCTGTTGTTCCATGTCCAATTCTAACTGTTGCTTCCTAAACTGCAAACAGGTTTGTCAAGAGGCGGGTCAGGTGGTCTGGTATTCCCGTCTCTTTCAGAATTTTCCACAGTTTGTGGTGATCCACACAGTCAAAGGCTTTGGCATAGTCAATAAAGCAGAAATAGATGTTTTTCTGGAACTCTCTTGCTTTTTCAATGATCCAGAAGATGTTGGCAATTTCATCTCTGATTTCTCTGCCTTTTCTAAAAACCAGCTTGAACATATGGAAGTTCACAGTTCACATACTGTTGAAGCCTGGCTTGGAGAATTTTGAGCATTACTTTATTAGCATGTGAGATGAGTGCAATTGTGTGGTAATTTGAGCATTCTTTGGCATTGCCTTTCTTTGGGATTGGGATGAAAACTGACCTTTTCCAGTCCTGTGGCCCCTGCTGAGTTTTCCAAATTTGCTGGCCTATTGAGTGCAGCACTTTCACAGCATCATCTTTCAGGATTTGAAATAGCTCATCAAGTGTGTATAATTACGTATATTCCTTGAGGAGGAGCCAGGACACTGCCCTAAGGCTGCACTGTTGTTTCTTGACTGTTCCTCCTTGTTTCTACATCCCCTCTCTGTCCTGATTAGGAACTGTTTGCTCTTTGAAACTCAGGGAAAGTCTAGAAGTCAGAATAAAGCCTATTTCCTACAAACAGAAAGTAGGGGACACAGGAAGGATTTATACCAGGGAGGGTCCCATGGGGTCCTGCTGGTTTTTGTACCACACTCTGAAGAGCTGGGATCGAAAATGTTTCATTTTACCTACCAAAGAAGATAATCATACTCCTTTTGGAGCAATGTAACTTCCCTCACCAGACCAGGAGCTCTGTTTACCATGTCTTGAAGCAGAGCACACACCAGTAATAATTGTTCAGTAGTAGTAGGGTAATCCATTTTTTTTTTTTTTTTTGGAGAAGGAAATGGCAACCCACTCCAGTGTTCTTGCCTGGAGAGTCCCAGGGACAGGGGAGCCTGGTGGGCTGCCGTCTATGGGGTCGCACAGAGTCGGACACGACTGAAGCGACTTAGCCGCTTAGCAGCAATCTGTTTTTACCCATGTCAGTGATTTGTATGGTTCAGTGGCATCAGTAATTTGAATTGTTTATAGATAGAGGATTTTCCTTTTAACTGAGAGATTAAAGCAAATAATCTTCATATAAGTTAAAAAATACATTTACTATGTGACCCATGATAACATGTGTATATCCCAATCCTTCTATTAGAATTTTCAGTGTAGTGAGTCTGAAAACTGAAGTCTCTGTGCACCGGTGTCAAATTGAATCTGAGAGACAGAGTTTTGGGTTTAGTTAAAAGGAAGAGCTTTGTTACTTTGCCAGGCAAAGGGGAACACAGCAGTCTTATGCACTGAAAAACTGTGTATCCCCTCCTGAAAGGGCTTGGTGAAGCATTTTGTAACAGTGGTCCAAGCGTATGGTTGCTGATAAGGATCTAGGTGTGTGCAGGTCCTGCTCCTTTAATCTGGCCTCAGGATCTCCTTTGTATCTGCATCCTCTTCCTTCCCTGATTAGTTACTGTTTGAATCTGCTCTTTAAAACTCAGGCAAGGCCAGGGAGGCTGGAGGGTGTTCCCTACAAACAAGGAAAGGGGTGGGGGCACAGAAAGGCCTCTGTGCCCAGGAGCCCACAGGGTCCTGCTTGGTTTCAGTAGCTGTATTTATATAATAGTAACTAAATGTCTATTAACTGGTGAGTTGATAAACTGTGATTATAGTACAGACATAAAATGGAATACTACTTAGCGGTCATTAATTTAAAAAGTATTCAGCCTAAAAGTTGAGAATTATGTTTTATTTGGTGGCCTTTCTGAAGACTGTAACTGGAGAGACAGCCTCTCAGATAGCTCTGAAGAACTGTTCCAAAGAGGTTAGGGAGGAGCTGGGATATAGAGGAGTTTTTGCTAAATTAAAGGGCTTCCCTGGTGGCTCAGATGGTAAAGAATCTGTCTGCCGTGCAGGAGATCCAGGTTTGATCCCTGGGTCAAGAAGATCCCTGACCTTGCCTGGAGAATTCCATGGCCAGAGGAGCCCTGTGGGCTATAGTCCATGGGGTCACAAATAGTCAGACATGACTGAGCAACTAATGCTTGCTTTGCTAAACAAACAAACATAGTTGAACATCAGAAAATTACTGCTAATCACAAAAGAGACATCTTAAGTTAATGATTTTGGTGCTTTTCTGTGTGTGGGAAGATGCAAAGTCTGGGCTCATTTAAAGTACTCCTTTGATACACATCTTAACTGTCGAGGACCCATATCCTGTTTTTCTCCCTCTCAGGGTGCGCTGTCAGAGGTTTGGGGGTGATGGAGGGAGTGGGGTGGCTGCAGTGGCTGATGGTTTGATAGTGGGCAACCGTGCTGTTAATTGGAATGGCAAGCAACATTTTTTCCCTCACAATAAGGAAAAGGAAGGAATTCCTCGTGGAAATAATGACATGGATAATTTTTTCAAAAGTATTATGCTAATATACATAAGCCAGAAATAAGATATGTACTGTATGATTCCATTTATATGGCCTTTTAGAGAAAGTGAAAGTACAATGATAAACAGATCAGGGGACAGAAACTGGGGGAAGAGAATTGCCTGCAAAGAGGGATGCAAGAACTTTCAGACTTGATGGAAATGTTTAGTATGATTTTGGTGATTGTTAGATGACCTTACAGGTTTGTCAAAGCTCATGAAATTGTACACTTAAAAGTGGTGGATTTTATTATAATTTTTTCCCTCTACACAGTTAATCTTAAAAATTGGCCACATCATTAACCTGTTAACAGTACCTCTTACTCATAAAGTCTACCTAGTCAGTGAGGCATTAATATAAGAAGTAGAGAAAATTTCCCCTCTGGGAGAAGAAATGGTCTCTGGGAGAAAATATGAATGAACAGTAGGAACATAAGAAGTTCCCTTAAAAACTTCTTTGATTATTTTCAATGAAGCTCAGTCTCAAAGGAGAAATCTTAGGAGCTTCAGTTCATTTATTTTTAACATCTAGTATAGTATACTATTAGCTGAATGATTTTGGTGTGTCCTGTTACGCTATTAAAAACACCAAAATTCTGCTGATAAGTCATTTCTTTTTATGTTCTTTGCAGAGAGCATACTCAGTTTAGGGGGCAGGATTTGGTCATCTGCTTTGGCACTGAGGACTTAGCTTTTATTGGGTAAAAAGATATGTCTATACATCCTAAGGATGAAATCTGGGAAAAGCATTGGCTTTTTTGAAAGATTGAAAGAGGAGGTATGTGTACACATATAGGAAATAGCTGCATAGCATTGTATAGCAGAAGAACCCAGGGGAAGAAGAGAAAGAAAATGATACATATTCTTCTGCTATGCACAAAATGCTGTTTAGAAATCAGCCAAATGTATACAGTTGGTTCAATTTGTTGAAACTATACGAATCTTTTGTAGGGGGAAGTGTGCATAAATCAAATTATAATTTTCTATTTATTTACTCAGTAATATCAGATTTTCCCCCCTTAATTTGTTTTAAATAACAGTAGCTCAGAACTTCAGATTTCAGTTTAGCTTTTTAACATGGTATAATATTACTTATTACTTAATTTTATATGTATTATTCTTTATTTTAAAATTATGGCCTATTGAAAGTTTTCAGATCCTTCTAGTAGAAATCTGATCAACCAAATTTACTAATTCCTTAAGATTTATCTCTTTAATTGTGAATTGAACAGCTTTTCATATTATACTTCTAAATATATTTTAATAGATGCATACTTTATCATTCCCTTGCTTAAAAAGTTAAGTAATTATAGTTTTTCAGAATGTACAATTTAGAATTTTCCCATAATGTATAGAAAGATCTCTTGAGTGGGAATGCTAACATCCCTCCTTAGGGATGGCTTGCCATCCCTAAGAGCTTAGGGCAAGGCTAGCCATTTTGTAAGTGCTTAATAAAAGTGAGTGTCAGTTGCATCAGACTCTTTGTAACCCCATGGACTATAGGAATCCATCAGGCTTCTCTGTCCATGGAATTCTCTAGGCAAGATACTGGAGTGAGTAGCCATTCCCTCCTCCAGGGGATCTTTCCGACCCAGGGATTGAACCCAGGTCTCCTGCATTGTAGGCAGATTCTTTACCATCTGAACCACCAGGGAAGTACTTAATGAAGTGTGCCATTATTTATACCATCATCAGCACCAAAGGGTGGAGCTTCTTGGTGTATAAATGAGGGGACACATTTGGATTGTGCCATTCATAATAAGGACCATTACTTGAAAGAGGGGCAGTAAATGAGTTTAGGAGAACTGAGGCCTTTCCACCCATCACTACAGAGTCCTGTGTGTCTCCTTTAAGGCTTGGACTCTGTGGAGATGACTGGATCTAGGAGGCTTTGGGGGCCCATGGGGCTGGAGTCGGAGACCTGGACATCAGTGTAGAGCTGGAGCTGCTCTATGAGCACATGGTTGGTTATAGGGACATGTAACTGCAGAGGAATCACAGGCTGAGCAAGCAGTAAACACAAAGAGGAAGGAAGGCAGGATGTAAGGCCAAGTTGAGACGGTCTTGGGTGTGTATCATCGTGAGCTGTGGTCTGGTGGAGCCCTGAGTGAAGAAGGACCTCTCCCAGGGTTGAACAGACCCAGCACCACTTGGTAAGATTGTCAAAGTGAGCCTTGAACAGGGGCAGGTGGCTGAGAGGAAACTTGTGGTTGAAATTCTGTCCACAGAGGGTTCTGTGGAGCCGGAAGGGATGTCCTTTTCTAACTTGCACAAAGATGCAAGTTATTGAGTGTTTTTGTTGAGCACTAGTATGCCGGGTGAGAGCGGAGGCAGAGCAGCAGACATTGGTCGCTGGCAAAACAGAGGGTATCAGGGGACAAGAGTGGATGAAGACACAGTTTAGGATGCTAGTTACTTTAAAATTGGAAGTTTGGTTGCTGGGCTCCTGGGTTAGTTGCTAGAGAAAGAAGAATGCAGACCCTGGAAAACTAAGATGTAATTCAGGGACCTGGCAGTAGGTCCTGGTGAATGACATGTTCAAGGTCAGCGTGGGATTAGTAAGAACCTGACCAAACTGCTCAGCTGCTGCTGAAGGCTTCTCAAGTTCCCTGTCCTTTGGGCCAGAATCAGTCTCAGAGGTTGGGGTGGGGCTGAGCCTACAGATGGGCTCAAGGATGTGTCTGCAGCTGGGCCTGGAGGGCACTGGGTGTAGAGAGGCCAGACAGGCTGTGTCCATCCACATGGGGAAGCATGTTTCTTTCCTGAAGTGGTATAATATTGATTGAGATACCCACAGGGTTTTTGTACTTAGGGAATAGAATGATGTGTCCAGAATTACTGCGGAATGTGCTTTTTTCTAACTGGTGGTTAGAATAAATAAAGCCCCTTTATATTCGAAAAAACATTAGGAAAGTCTAAAAAAAGAAGAATCTGACATTTTCAAGTGTCATTCCATAGGGTTTTTCTGTAGTTTTTATAAGCAACACAGTTATGGTTCTCTGGGGCTCAAGGAGGCACCAAATAAGAACCCTCCAGTTTGAATCTTAAGCATACTGAAGTTTGAGAATCACTGCTCTAGGACACTTGGAGGAAAAAACAACAGGTTTACTGAAATCCAGAAGAATGGAGTACGGAAGAACAAGGTTGTGAGTAGTAGAGTTTTATTTCAGCACAGCTTTTGACTCTGAACTTGATCTCCATTTCACCAGTTCCTAGGACTGTCACTGCTTAGGGGGCTGGCAGGATGGACAGATTAGACTTTGTGTAATGCTTAGTCTGGTATCAGAAGAATAGATCTTCACCCATCCGTAAAAGCTCACATCTGGAGAGCAACAGTACAGTGTGTGGACTCTGGTCTGCTAGGTAAGGGTTTGAGACCTGTTCTGCAGTCTATCAGCTCAGGAAAGTACTGTTTCTCTGAGCTTCAGTATGCTTATCTGTGAAATGGGGATTACGAGCTTACTATAGCCCTCACAAGGTGGTTCTGAAGATTACATTAGATAATATACCAAAAGCATTTTATCAGGGGCCTTGACACATATATAATATACATACATCATAATGATTCTAATCAGCCATTATTCACTGGGCACTGGCCATGTGGTGGGCATTTTGCGTAAAAAAATTAATGCAGAACATCTAGTTATGAGATCTGGAACTCCATTCAGTGACTGTCTACTTAGCGTCTTCTGTGTAACATGTTTTGTTAGATGCAGATACATACATGGAAATAAAATGATGGACAAGTCCTGCTCTCATGGGTCTTGCCATCTAATGGGGTCGTCACTGTAACGTCTGTTATGGTCTCTGTATTTCAGTACATTTGTTATTTGTTTCTTCCATGGTTCCCTTGAGAATCCCAGAGCAATGATTCTCAAATTTTGATTTGGGTCAGCATAAGAATCAGACTGGAGGGCGCTTGTTTCAATACATGTCCCCAAGCCCCAGAAACTCAGGTGTAGTAGGGGCTGAGGAACGTGCATGTTAACAAGTCATCGGCTAGCGCAGACCCTTGCCATATCACTTTGGGGAGCCTGCCCTGGAGCTCTCTCCTGTCCACTATGTCTGCATTTGCACTTTTGGAACTCTGCCCACCAACGGCGCACTCTCAGGAAGTTGTCTGTTCGAATTTCCTCGTTTGGGTTCTCCTCATGCATTTTGTCTTGACGGATAGGCATAGAACTGTGAGAAGCAATGGCCACGCTTAGTCTGCTTCTGTTTCTTACACTGTGTGAGCTGGGACAACTCACCCCGAGAAACTTTCAGTTCCTTCATTCGTCAAGGAAATGATACCCGCACATCCATTTATTAAGCTTGTTTTGAGCCTTAAGTGAAGTGACGGACATATGAACTTGTTATGAACTTAAAAAATATACTTTAATTATTAAAGAGAAGGACAACCTGTTGCCAGGATTGAGCCCACTTTGGTATATGTAGTGTGGGCTCAGCCACTCAGTCCTGTAACCCCATGGACTCTAGCCCACCAGGCTCCTCTGTCCATGGGATTTCCCAGGCAAGAATACTGCAGTGGGTTGCTGTTTCCTACTCCAAGGGATCTTCCCAACCCAGGGATCAAAACCCAGTCTCCTGTATTAGCAGGTGGATACTTTACCATTGAGCCACCGGGGAAGCCTCTGGCATATGTAGATTACTCATCTATTCAGTTATGTATCATAATTTGAGAAGAAATAAGCGTTTGATCTCTGCCAGCGATTCCTGCTCTCCCTTGAAACTCTACTCCCACTCTAGGTGAATAATTGATTTATGGTTTAAAGTTTGTAAGGTTGTTTTAGGGACCCTGGTCTTATTAATAAGTGGCATCTGCAGCCAAGAAGCTGCTATGTATTGTTTAATGTCAGGATTTTGAAACTTGTTTTGGTTATCGGAGCTATGTTGAAGGGCTTTGTTCCCCTGTAAACCAGGCACTCTGTGTTAAATCCTAACTGGTGTTGCTTTGAATCTTTGGCTCAAAGCAAAATGGTTGTTTCATTTATAGACTTACAATTAGAGACTTCATTTATTTCTGCAAGTTTTTTCCTGTGAGCAAGCAGAAGAACTCGACATGCTTATCACACGGATATCCTGGCTGTCCCCAGTTTGCTTCACAGCTTGTGTATGGATGCTGTGAGTTGCCCATGACACATGTAAGAGTGAAAAAGCTTCCAAAATTTTTCTCAGATGGTGTACACAGTGACCTTCACGAGTAGATTCATTTTACATTTTGAAGGGAAAAAAATGTTTCTCACCCTTCTTTGGTTTCAACTAAACCACAAACTGGTGAGGCAAAAACAACAATCTCACTTACTCATACTTCCTTGTTCTGTAAAGTAATAGGTAAGTTTTCCAAGGAATGTTTTTTGAGGGACAGGTAAGCAAACTGAATTGAAAATACTGAGTTCTTCCTTTAGACTTTAATGTGCTGCTTTACCTTAGATGCAAATTTTTTTGATTAATTTTAATTATATTTGACTGTGCTGGGTCTTCACTGCCAAGCAGGCTGCTCTCTAGTGGCAGTGTTCAGCTTTCTGATTGCAGCGGCTTCTTTTGTTGTGGAGGATGGGCTGGCTTGGACCTCAGTGGTTGCGGCTCCTGGGTGCCAGAACACAGGCTCAGTAGTTGTGGCGCATGGGCTTAGTCGCTCTGCAGCATATGGGATCTTCTCAGATCAGGGATCCAACCTCGTGTCTCCTGTGTTTGCAGGAGGATTCTTTACCACTGAGCCACCAGGGAAGCCCTAAATATGTTTTTTTAAAAAACTGCTGTTACTGGTAAGTGGCATCCTTGTTGCATGTTTGCATAACTGATGTTCCTTTGGATGGAGTCTTAAATATTTGAGTATTTAAACAAATTGTTTGGTGATTATTTTGTTCCATGGTAAAATGCCTCCCAGGACAGTCTTAAGCCTGGTATCAGCAATTTCTAAAACTTTCTTGGTTCAAGTCTAATTTGTGCATTTTAGAACTTGGTTGCTAAACATCCCTGCTAACTGAAACCATCAGATATACAACAAAAAAGGCTTAGTTGCAGTGTATTTTTAGATGAGTCACAGGGTATGTAAAGAATTCCTCAGTGTTCTTTGGAGTTTTTTGTATTTATCCTACATTCATGTTTGTGTGACGCATGAAAAAAGAAACATTTGCCAGGGCCAGTTCAGTCCAAGGTATGAGCCAAGGCCAGTCCACGCCAGCTCCCCGTATCCTGTCAGCACGAAGCATGGCTCATGGCCTCTGGCTAAAGTGTTTAATATTATCACTTCTCTCACATGGGCTTCCTAGGTAGTGCTAGTTGTTAAGAATCTGCCTGCCAATGCTGGAGACGCAAAAGACACGGGTTCGATCCCAGGGTCTGGAAGACACCCTGGAGAACTAAATGGCAACCCACTCCAGTATTCCTTCCTGGAAACTTCCATGGGCAGAGGAGCCTGGCAGGCTACAGTCCACGGGGCTGCAAAGAGTTGGACACTACTGAGCACACATTATTCTCTCACACAGGAAGGGGACGGAGTGGAGCCAGTGTTTGCTGCACATGTCCTAAAGGTCAGGCTCGCTGTCTCGCTGCGCTTGTTTCCTCAGTAAACTAGGTAAGTGATGCATCCACCGTCTTTACTGCCTCATTTTCTTGGACTTTCACTCTGATCATCCCGAACCTGAGTTCTCTCCATTGCTTGGATTCTTTTTTTTTTTTTTGTCAATTATTTCTCAAGAAACCCAGAACCATACTTTTTTTTTTTTTTTTAACCCACTGGATGATCATGCAATTGATTTCTTGCTTTTTACCAAAAACTTAAGATGATTTCTAAAATAATGCATAATATGTCAAGACATATATTACAGAGGGGTGAGGAAGACAGAATAAAGTAGACAGGGAGGCCTGGGCCCAAGAAGATCTATGCCTTTCCTTGCTTTACTCTCTCTGCCAGCAGAGGGTGTGGCCTTTGTGCCATGGCTGTGCCCAGTGACTCTTCCCTTCAGTCCAATAGGAATACTGCTCAGGCTGCACAATGGGTGGGCCAAGTCTCCCTTTGGTTTTCTCAAACCCATGCACTTTACTGTGAGGAAACAAAACTCACAGCTGGCTTTAGTTTTGGAAAACAAACAATCATAAGATATACACACTTATTAGCACTCACTTTTGTGTCCTCAGTTATGCCTGATGCCCATCCTTTTGGCTAATCTGTCTAATAGCCCAAAGAGGTTGGTTGTGTGCTCACTCCTCAACATGTGAGAACAGTCAGGCTGGAAAAGGAAGACTAATTTATCTAAGCCCCTCCCACCCCCAGGCCAGGAATTACGTGGAGTTGGGCCATGATTTCTGTCTTCTGATTTCCAACCAGGGTTGACTGGGGATTTTGTGGCTAAACTGGAAGTATGTGTAAACTAAAGTTTGCTCATTTAAGGTGTTCATTTGCTTCCTCCTGACACAGCCTCCACTTCTAATTTATAATAGTGGCATGTGGGGGCGGTGGCTGCATTCATTGTAGTGAGAAGCAACAGCTGATGGTGAGGTTGGCGCGCCTAACAGTCTCCATGGGATCATCACTACAGTTGATGATCACTTCCAAATAGCCCTGCACCCTCAGTAGCTCCTGAGAGTCTTAACTCTAATTGTGCCCAGAACAATTAATGACATTTATGATGACCGCACATTATCAAGGACAGTTTCTTTTATATGTAGTTGATTATACCTATAAAGGCAATGGAACTCTTTAAGAATCTAACCAATTACATACATTTCAATAAAATTACAAAAAGAAAAAAGAATCTAACTAGACTCACATGTTCTACACTGCATCGTCCTAACTGAGGTTAGCTTTCTTGGTGGCTCAGATGGTAAAGAATCCGCCTGCCAATGCAGGAGACCTGGGTTCAATCCCTGGGCTGGGCAGATCCTTTCTGGAAGGAAATGGCTACCCGCTGTAATATTCTTGCCTGGAGAATACCATGAACAGAAGAGCCTGGCAGGCTACAGTCCATGGGATCACAGAATCGGACATGACTGAGTGACTAAACACTTTCACACTTTGGACAAGAGTGAGTTGAGTGGTACGTTCAAGTCTAGATGGACCCAGAAACCTGGTAAGAGATGCAAAGATGCACTGAAATAAAAACATTTTTAAATTTGTCTTTCTCATTTACTTACATGTAGAAGTGAGAACATATTCATATCTGCCTATGAAGCAGAAGTGGAAACTAAAGAAAATGTTTTAGGCTTTAAAAAAATCTATTTTGTAAAGGTACTAAATTTACCTATGCTGTGACACGGTGCATATAAAAGTGTGTAAAAATTGAGGCTATGGTAAATATTTTTTAGTAGTTTTTTTCCCCAGTCTTTTAAAGTGAGGAAATGACTTTTAGCTTATATAGCATTTAAAAGTCATTTTGAGCACTGATGAAACAATTTTTTTTTAACATCTTAAGGTGTGTATTCACTTTCTCTTGAGAGAGAAAATAGATTTTTTTAAAAAAAATGGGTATTAAATAGATGTGTAAAATTTTGTTCTGAATGAATTTTTTACTTCTTTAATACGGGAAATATTGTTCTAAACATGAATCGTGTTGTGTTGATTAAAGAAGATGAGAGACAGAAAAAAATATTCTCTTTCTGCAGATTTAGTGGGTGTTTCAAAAATAACAGGCTGACATCAGTTTCTTCTGTTCTTCCCTCTCTATGTTTCTTTATTCACTAATGCTTGTAGGTAGGTCATTGTGTAAATCATCTGTGTAATGGTCTTGCCTTTCCCTTGGCTTCATTCCCTGTGTTCCAGGTGGGCCAGCCATGAGAGGGTACCTTTTGGCCATCTTCCTGAGTGCTGTCTTCCTCTATTATGTGCTGCATTGTATGTTGTGGCGAACAAATGACTACGGGTAAGTCTTATTTTTGCTGCTTAAAAATGACCCCCCAACTAGTCTTTCACATGAACACACAAATGATATTAAAAGGACCTATTACAAAACAAACAAACCCTGTAACATTTTGAGCCTTTTCTAGCTTTTCCATTATAAGTTAGAGTTTTACCATTCTACTATCTTATACATTACACATAACCGTTTAAATATTGGTAAGCAACATTGGGTTTTTTGGGGTTTTTTTTTTTTTGGGACTTTTCAGTGAAGCAGTGCTCTTGACCATCTTTGGGATTCTGATTTATATAATTCATCTTTTTTAATTGATGGAGTAATTCTTAGACTCAGTGGCATTTGAGTCTTAAGAGTCTAAAATACTGGGATAAAGATTGTTGATAAATATGGACACTTACATATGGTTTAAAAATATTTGCTGAATAGTGATATAGGCCGAATTTGAAATGACTTTGACTTGAAATATCACATACAAAATTTGGAGAGGCACAGGTAGCTTTATTACAGAGAAAACTCCTATATTAAGCTTTTTATCCTTTTCCTTTTTCTATTTTGAAAAGTATTTACTTAGTTTGAATAAACAAATTGCAAAGAAAAATTAGCTACAATGTGTGACCTGAATAGAAATGACTGGAACAAATACAACACAGAACTTGATTTCCTTGTGCTAGTCGCAGAGCACGTGACAATTGAAAAAGCTTCAAAATCAATTAAATTTCTTTGAAAAAGGAGTAACAGCAATTCCTGATCTATCACCACAAGTCAACTTAAATACAAGCTTCTGGACATGAATTTCATGAGTGAACCCACATGATCATTTTTTAAAACAAGGAAATTTTGACAAGTTGAAGTAAAGTAAAATGGTTCATGGCTTCTAAGCAACAGGTTTTGTTTTTTTAAAAAAACAGAGGAAAATTCAGAGCAGCATTGTCACAGGATAAATTAACACTATACTACCATATACAAAATTTTGCTAGAGTTGATTAATTACAATGCAACTTTTCAAATTAAAGCAAAACAAATCCAAAGATTACAAAAGTGATTCTGTCTAATCTGAAAGTGTGCTGATTTCTATAAGTCACAGAGCATGTGATGTGGGCAACTGTCTATAGTTTCCTTGTGGTGTGTTTTAAAAAAAGGGAGGTGCTTCTAAAAGCAAAGAACTTACTGGAGTTAGAGACTAAATTGACCATGCAAGTATGTCCCTCCATTTGACTGTTGCTTATCAGTGCCAAGCAGACATTTCCTTGAGTCGTTCTATGACAGCTGTCCTTTTTGGGTTCCAGTTCACAGTTAAGGCTGGGCTGTTAGGTTAAAAAAAGATCGCTATTGTCATTTAACCTTTTATACCTCCCTCAATTTCTTAACACCTGAGTAAGTCCAAATACAGGATAGTTAATTAAGCATTTCTTTTTCTAGAAACAAATGAAGTCACTTGTCTTTCTTGTTAATTGATGCTTTTTCTGCTTTTTCTCCTGGGAATGATTTTTTTTTTTACTTGAAGCAGTGAACAGATGAACCACAGTTTATATCTAAAAAATAAACTTGCCAAATGCTGCTGATACTAAAAACAGATTAGTTATTGTGGGAGAAGAAACAGATAATCTAGTTTAAACTGTGTATTAAACATTTTATAGCATATAAAATGTTTCTTAGCATTAAGTTTTTGTTATGATGCTACCCTAGGGAGAAATGTTAAGGGAAAAAAAATTTCCCGATTATCTTCAATGTAGTTAAAAAACACCTCTTATAATGGTAATTAATATGAATTTGTTTTCTATAAAGTATTCTAATTTACCAAATTTCACATTTAGATGGGGTGGGGATAGAGGCTATCTCTTCCTAACTTTCCAAATTCTTGAGCTATACTTTGCTTAACTACCATTCCCACCAAGAGTTTGAGACCATTGATAACCATGCTAGTCTATCAAGAACATTCTAAAATATTTTCTGTAATAAAGATAAATAGAAAAGTTAATATACATATTGCTTTATTTTCAGTGTTTGCAGCAAACCACGTAAAATTACATGGTTTAAACCAAAAGTATCCTCAGTTACACAAAACAGTTTTTTTAACACTGAGGACGGGTTATTCAAAAATACTAAAATGAAAGCATCAAAATAGATTAGGTCTTTTTCTCCTCAAAATATATCTTTAAAACTCAGAATTCAGAAATTACTTTGCTTGAGTTTCCCAGAGTTCTGCTCAGAAATTGCCTACTGTTTAGTATAAATGTTTTTTAAAAAGAAACTCTTCTGCAAATGACTAGAGCAGAAAAATTGTGATGTGGACAGCAGGTTGGAAAACCCAGTTACTTAGCTTGTAAATGTATAATGTAGTCCTGGAGGACAGCTGTCTGTTAGTCTCGAGGTATCCTTTCTTCCTATTGCCAGTCCTTTGGCAAGGAATCAAGTTTTAATGACCTTTAACTTCTGAATGGGTGGTATTATATGAGGTAAAATAAACCACAAAAAACTTCTTCACTTAGACAAAAGTTCAGTATTTTTTGCCAGTGTTTGAATAGAAGATGCTAGATCATGTTTCTAGGTTTTGTTTAACCAAATTAAAAAAATGGTGCTTCTGCATTTGATTTCATTACTGGTTGGTTGAAAAATCATTGTAGTGCTCTTTATAGAAGGAAGTTAGGCAAATCATTGTAATACTCTTTTTGGTCACTGGAAAAACCCAGTGCCAGGTGTGTGGGTTTGGCTGTAAGTTTTGAGGTTTTTGGACAACCCAGCTTCCATCCCTGGGTGAGGAAGATCCCCTGGAGAAGGAAATGGCAACCCACTCCAGTATTCTTGCCTGGAGAATCCCCATGGAAGAGGAGTATGGCAGGCTACAGTCCATGGGGTTGCAACAGTTGGACTTAACTTGGCGACTACACAACCACCACCACCAATGAGTCAGAGATCTTAGAAGTCTGTTCGTACACCACGTGAGGCTCCTACAGGCATCTCTCCCTGTATCTTTGCCCCTTCCTGTCTCTGTTCCACACTTCGTAATGGGAGATAAGAACAGAAGAGAAAGCACGAAGTTGGCTAGATTGCTAATTCCCAACAAATCATATTCTGGCTCACAAGGGAAATGATGAAGACAATGAAAAGCATCCAAATTCAGCACATTTTTTTGTCATTAGAATTCAAGGCATGTTCATGTGACTCCTAAACTAACACATTACGCCACAGAAAATGTCATGAAATTACCTCAGATGCTGTGAACTTGCTTCCTGAACTATTTAAGAGGAATAATTATTGTCTTTTTAAAAAACAGTCAAAGTTTGGCTTCACAATATCCTCAAATAGTTTGTTTTCTATTTTAATAGACTTGGAAGCCAAGTAATATTTTATACTTTATTTTGTCCTCAGATTATAATTTGATTTTCATGGCTTTGTGTCATATCGCACCATATTTATTTATCTTCTTTACAAGTAAATCAAGAGGTTTTTGCCATTCGGGGTATTTACCAAAGATGAGTCTTTTCGACTAGCCTCATACTACAGAAACGTAGAGTTTTAACTGGGAATTTTGTACTAAAAAAGTTTAAAATTGAGTCAGTCCCTGAAGGGGTTAGGCTATTTCTGTTTGAATCTGGTGATTATAGAAGAAAACTGATTGGTTTTCTTTTTTTAGGTTAATTCTCCATACAGCTGATGATCATTCCTGGTTTCTCACGTGAAGCCGTTTTCCTCTTTCCTGGCTGAGTCTGGGTCCTGCTGCCCCGTCCCTTTCATCTGTCTTCACTGTCATGCTCGCCTTATTTCACAATACCCTTTCAAATGGTGGAGACAAGTGTTCCATTCAGGAGACACACAAGCATCTAACCTGTGCCAAGAACAGAGGAGAGTTCGCTATGACGCCAAGCAGTGGGACGGTGGAGTCCCCAGGTCACAGGCAGGGGCTATGGAGCCTGCTCAGGGCAGCGTCTCTCTGCCATTTACTGCCCATGGGTGTCCACTCAGGTGGCGTGGAGGACCTTGACAGCTGTGTGCGTTTCTCAGGCGCTCAGGAACTTCTAAAATATGAGCCAGGTCATGGCTTCCATAGTGTGGGAGTCCTGGTTCTTCTTTCTTTATTTTTCTCCTAGTTCTTCTCAAAGGGTCCTTTGAGTCTCTGCTCTCTGACCCTTCTGGGTCACTTGTTACTTCAGCCTTTTTTCCACTGTCTCTTGCTTTATATCCCTGAATCCTCAGACATGTCCAAGACTAGGAGAAGCTTCTGTCCTACCTCAGGGGCTGCAGTGAGGATTCCTATCCCCTGTCTGAGAAGCCTCTCCCTGGTGGTACCGCTTGGCTTCCCAGGGCGTTTGCTTCCCTTTGGGCTGGCTGCTCAGTTCTGCCTTCTGACTGACACTTTTTTTTTTTGTCTCCTAGGGTGACACCTATGGAAATGAAGCCGAGAAATAAGATCCCGTCTTGTTTATCAAAGCCAGCTTTTGCCTCTCTCCTGAGGTAAAAATACAAAAGAAACCGTGGCACACAAAAATGTCCAAAAATGTGTTTGTAATTGTTCTCCACACTTGTTTGCTTTTTATCTGTGCAAATCTGAGCAATGTAAAATGGATACCCTATATTTAAGGAAGACCTTGACTGTCCTATGTCTTTTTGTGCTTTTAGTCAGAACTCTGCATATATTTTAAGAAAAGGCATTGAAGAACTCAGTCAGACCAGTTTTCTTTTTACACAGGTGAGGTTAGAGAGGTCTGGTTGTGTTTGATCATAAGAGTGCGCTGTCCTTTTAGGGTTTTATTTTTCTACCTTCGTTCCCATGTTATTTTCCACCCTTTTTATTTTGTGGTTTCTTCTGCCTTACCTCTAGGTTAAAGTTTACAGCAGAAATTTTCCTTTCACAAACTTTTAATGAACTTTATAGAATGTAAATAATGATTGTTGATTATGATTGTCAGGACTTAAAAATAATTTACTCTTCCATCCACAAATATTCTTTTTTCACCACAGCTTTGATAGAGTACTGGTCAAAATGCTTCCAGAAATAAATGACGGTCAGGTCTGGGCATGCTGAATTGTGTAAACACATACAAGCTTTTCAGCATTTTTGTCTGTTAAGGATCTAAAATTCACATTGTCTTTTTTTCCTTAGATCCTTATATTATTGTACTGTCCTGTCAACTTAAAAAACATTCACAGCCTAAAAGTTGAGAGTTATGATTTATGTGGTGGGCATTTTTAGGACTTCAAGTCCAGGAGGCAGCATCTCAAGTAACCCTGAGAGAACTGCTTCAAGGAGGGAAAGCTAGGTTATATAGAAGTTTTGCAACAAAGGGCAGGTAGTCTGAATGTTAAAATATTATTGTTAATTAAAGGAAAACCAGATATCTCAAGGAATTTAGTGCTTTTCTATGTATGTGAAGATGCAAGAGTCTGGGCCCACTGAAATCATTCCTTTGACATGCACCTTAGCTCTCTGGGACGAATGTCCTATGTTTTCACATCCTAAGTTCCTCAGGGCTCACCAGTTCACCATCAGTGGTGGCTACAATCACTGATGACTAAGACATTATTTACTGGTATGGCAGGAAATAGTCCATTTCTCGGTACCTTTCTGTGACTGGTTCTTAATCTTTAGAGGCCACCAGTCCCTTTAAAATCAGCCAACTCTGGAATGCTTTAGAAACATAAAATATTTTTATGTCTAACTATGGGTGTGCCATGGCTGCTTATAGTCAATCCATGGGTGTGTGTCCAGTTAGGACCATTGCAAAACTAGAAGAGTGATTAAAAATTTTTTTTGTTTACCATGACCCATAGTAAGAAGTATATCTTGCCTTGGAACTTAGTGTTTGTACTAAGTTTATTAATAATAAAAAATAAACAATTTTTACCTCTCCTACTCTAGATACCCTATAATCTGTTCTATTCACTTTTTAAAAATGAGCTGATCTTGACTTGCAAAATTGACTTCATGAGCCACGAACGGTTGCAGACTGCAGGTTTGGAATGCTTCTCTAGAATCAAGGTACTCTTTTATCTTTAGCTTTAGAGAAGAAAGGTTATTTCCTTTCTGAGAAAACCCAAAGAGGTTAAAGTATTTATGAAGGACTGCTCAGCAGATGTGTAAGTCTGCACACCTGTCCTGTGAATAGTATTCCGTGGAGGCAGGGCTCTCCTTTGCCAGTAGCCATTGGGAGAAGCTCTGCTGGGAAACCTGGCAGTGTTGCCTGTGGTGAATATGCTAGGACTGGACCCCTTTGCTTAGTGTTGAGGTTAGGAATGGTTTCAGCTTTGCTAGCTGAAACAAACGGGTTAGTAACTCCAGATAATAGTTACTTCACTTTTTTATAGCTTCGGTTTCTTTATGTTGTCAACTGAATAAAATTTTTAAAAGCACAGCCTAAAAGTTGAGAATGTTTTACTGGGGAACCTTATTACCTTACTGTGGCTCAGCAGGTAAAGAACCCACCTGCAGTGCAGCAGACACAGGAGACGTGGGTTCGATCCCTGGGTCAGAAAGATCCTCTGGAGGAGGAAATGGCAACCCACTCCCGTATTCTTGCTTAAAAAAATCCATGGACAGAGGAACCTGGTAGGCTACAGTCTATGGGGTCACAAAGAGTTGGACACGACTGAGCGATAGAGCAGAGCACAAACACTAAGGACTGAAGCCTGAGATGGCAGCCTCTCAAATAGCTCTGAGGAATTCTTCCAAAGAGGTAAGGGAGGAGCCAGGATATAGAGTAGTTTTTACTGAAAAAGACAGACAGACATGTTGTCAAATGTTAAAAGATGACTGCTAATCATAAAAACAGACATCTCAAGTTATTGATTTTCATGCTTTTTATAGATAGGAAGATGCAGGAGTCTGGGTTTATTGAAATTATTCTTTTTGTTATGCACTATAACTGTCCAGGGAGCTAAGACCAGTATTCTGTTTTTCTCCATTGTGAATTTCCCTCTGGGGCAGCTGTAGTGGCTGAAGGCTTGCTGGCCTCAGCTTCCTTTGTTTACTGAAATGGCAGGTCACCTTTTTTGTCAACAGTCTAAATTGACTAGTAGAATTTACTTTTCTTTCCGGGCTTTTGTGGGAGTACCAAGAGCAGATATGTAATATGATCATTATAATGTAATATAACCCTCTATCATATAATACAATGTCATGTATAATTATTATAGATAAGGCTGATACTTATTGAGCCCCAACTGTATCTGAGACATGGTGCTATCAACTGGAAAAAAAAAAAAAAAAGAAGAAGAAGAAGAAAAAACACACAGCCTAAAAGTTGAGCATTATGTTTTATTTGGGGTGTTACTGAGGACTTAAGCTGGGGACACAGCCTCTCAGATAGCTCTGAGGGACTGTTCCAAAGAGGTATAGGAGAAGCCAGGATTTATAGGAGTTTTTGCAAAAACAACAAACCAACATCAGGGAGTCAAACATAAAAAGATTAGTGTTGATTAAACCAGACAGACATCTCAAGATAATGAATTCAGCCCTTTTCTATGTGTGGGAAGAGGCAAGAGACTGGATTATTGAAGTTACTCCTTGGATATGCACCATAGCTATCTGGGGCCAGTATCCTGTTTTTGTTTTTCTTCCTGAATTCCCGACAGAGTGCAGTTGGGGTTCAGATGGAGTAGCTGAAGGGTTAAAGGCTTCAGCATCCTTTGTTCACTGAAATGGTGGGCCACATTCTTTGCTCACAGTGTTGAACAATTATTTCATTTAGAAATTTTAAGTGAGGAGACCTGACACTTGTCTTCCCAGAGCAGATTCCAAGCTTAGAGATCAATCCTGATACAGATAGTGATTTTTAAATTGGCTGAGATCCCCCTCCCTAGGCTGCTAACACTTGTCACAACTGAATCTGACATACACACTCTTCTCAAATAGGAAGGGGTGGTCTCTCAGCTCTTTGCTTAGTCTGAATATGGTGTCAGTTCTCAGTTCAGCTCTGGAGATCTTGAGCTCCTGTGACTTGCCCAGGTTAGTAGTTCCTGAGTAGCAAAACCAGGATAAAGCTGAAGCTAATTCATCCTTATTCATGCATGCTCAGTTGCTTCAGTTGTTTCCAGCTCTTGTGACCCCTGTAGACTGTAGCCCACCAGGCTTCTCTGTCCATGAGATTCTCCAGGCAAGAATACCGGCGTGGGTTGCCATGCCCTCCTCCGGAGGATCTTCCCAACCCAGGGATTGAACCCATGCCTCCTGCACTTGAAGGTGGACACTACCACCGAGCCACTGGGGAAGCCCTCATTCCTGTCCTGGTGCTTCTTATTTCCATTTTGTCATGTGGCCTCTGAAACCCCAGGGGCACTCTGATCTCCACCTGCAGTTTATTTAGGAAGAACAAAACTGGTAAAGGCGGAAAGGAGGGACCATTAAAAAAACAGAGATGCCTCATGATACGTCTTGACTGAGAGAGTACCTGAGTATAGAAGCGGGGCAGGGAAGAAATAAGAAGACATCTGTCATTCTTGAGTATATTTTTAATTTAATGACATCAGGAGAGAGTTCAGTTCTAGTTACCTCTAGCTTTTAGTGTATTTTAATTTTCACTGCTGACAACAGCTTTATATATATGGTATCTTTTCTTTGGCGAGTGGATCAGCATTTATACTTTTATTTTCCCTCATTTGTTCTTTTGTTTCTTCCTGTAGATGGCTGT
The DNA here is from genome assembly GCA_006410935.1 of Redunca redunca. Taxonomy (NCBI): domain Eukaryota; kingdom Metazoa; phylum Chordata; class Mammalia; order Artiodactyla; family Bovidae; genus Redunca; species Redunca redunca. The sequence continues at coordinate 113,724 of SJYQ01096449.1, read as the reverse complement.
CATTGGGGTTCACTTGTATTTAAATTTTGTGTCCCCCCCCCGCCCCCAAGCTGTTACATAATTTTGGTTTTACTACCTGGAAAGCATTTCCATTCTGGGTGTGTAGTTCCATTGCCTATCCTATTCTATGTAACATTTAAATAGTATTTAAGATGATTTTGAAAGAATCTTGAAAATAATTATATGCTCATTTTATAGTCAATATAACAATGGGAATGACATACTACAGTTTTTTACAGTTGTGATTTTAAAAACCTGCAAATATTATACACATTTGGAAAAGTCATTCTTCATCCTTTTCTTCCAGGTATCATCAGTTTCACCCTTTTCTGTGTGCAGCTAATTTTAAAAATACTGCTTCCTTCTACGGTAGTGATAAGTTTGATTTGCCCTATGGGATAAGAGCATCAGGTCAGTAATATTATTCTTACCCTGCCCTAATCCTATGACTGGTGTTTGATGTGAATCATATGTTTTTATATAATTTTAAGGTCTTTTAATAATTTTGTTTCATAGTGATTCCTAAGGATGTGATTTTTGAGATTGGGTGAAAGGAATTATATTTTAATATGTAAATCCCCATTCCTTTTGAGTCAGTGTAGAATAAAAGAATGAAGAGAGGTAGATTTTTGTTGTTGTTGTTGAGAAACTGTTTTGCCCACTCTTGTTTTACCACCATAATTCATGAGTTCGATGCCTTACTTTATTCCAGTTGAGAATTAAGAAGACAATTCTGTGAGTTAATTTCCTTCTATCTCCCATTTTGCCTTTTTACCTAGGGGTTTTATGTCATCAGTAAGCCCTAGATCCTTGGTCAGTCTTTTAATTTAATCAGAGGATATTTTGTTTTTGCTAAATTTAGAGAGAATTGCTCCATCCACTAATGATGAAACAATTTTCCCTCTGCTTACTGACCACTGCTTTGCTTTACATTCTAGATTTTTGAGAAATCCTGAAAGCCTTTTAGGTGACAAGTCTATAGTCTCCTGAGTTAGATTTTCCTTATTCAGCTGATCCTGTGTGTGTATTTAGAATACATTGTAGAGAGTTTTCTAAGTTTAAACTTGCAGAATATTGAGTTCTATATAAATATCATTTTCTGAATCATCGGATATGGTAATTTTTGGTTATGATTATTTTCAGATTAAGCACATTATTTTTCTGGGATTTTTGGAAAGTGTCCTTAGAGTGTTTATATTTTAGGTGCCCCTGTTAAGTAGTGCTGACTAGGTGCAGTCATATCGTGAATTTTCACCAGGAAATAAATCATAGGTAATCATACCAGTTTGAAGTGGATTTGGGGGAGGGCAGAGGATAAAGTGGTTTACCAGGACGTCATGATTGACCTAGGAAGTCATGATTGCTTTTATTCCTAATACTCAACTTGTTTTCTAGCCACACACTTTCAACTTGCTCTTTGGAAACTGCCAAATTGTGATCTCTTTGATGAGTTTGACAAGTGAGTTTGTTTTCTTGCTTCTGTTTTACTTTTAGCTTTAGCTAAGTTTTAGTACAAAATATGTACTTCAGTGTAACGTATAATCACTCAGGAAGATTCCATAGCTTTTGTGCATAACTAAAATGCCTAGGAGTTATTTCTGTGGCACTTGAAGTAACAAACTACAAATATAATTTAGACATTGCATAATTGTTGGCTCAAAATTGCAGACAGTCTTGATGACACACCATGCTAGTGCCAAGTCAGGGCATTTTTAACCCACAGTCATCTTTTCTAAGTTGTTGTTACTGAAGAATTAATTCACACTCCCTGTTGATCAGCTCACAGCCTCCCTCCATGGTCCCCATACCTTCCTGTACACACTCTAAATTGCTCAATCATGAGAATCTTTTCTGTTTCACTTGAATATTGGATTTCAGAAACAGCTCTCTTCCTTTTATTCAGAATTATATTTGAAGGAAGTGAACGATGTGCTTAGACACACATTTTCTGGCAACAAAAGGCAGTTTAGTTTTTAGAAAATTTTGGTGTTCAGTTACCTCTTAGGAATGGAGTTGCCTAAGACAGACTTCTTAGCAAGTCAACTTATTTTACAGAGATGGGCTTATTTCCCTCAGTTTTAAACTGAATTTTGGAATTTAGCTGGTTGTCCAGTGGGATACAAAGGGTGACCTGCAGATGTGAGACCTCTATTAAAAAGGAAAATGGGCAGAATTCCCTTCTTCTTTTTTTTTTTTTTTTATTAAAATACTGAGTTTATTTCACATGTATATTTGTCTCCCCACCATTCCCATCTGTCTGACCACCACTACTACTATTCCTATCATAACATTCCATACATACTTAAAACCAAGCAAAGGGTGGAGTTCCATCTTTAAAAACTAAACAGGCATTTTGGACAACACATTCTTGGCAATGGAACGTGGACAACATTTATCAGACACGGTAGGGAAAGTTCTCACTCTGCATTATAAAAAGGACAGCCAGATATCAACTGTTACAGAAATGAAATAAGACGGAAAATTTTTAACAAACTGTTTAAACTNCACACCCCCTCCTCCCAACCACGTGGCAACCACGTGCTCCCAGCGGTCGCGGCCTCCTCACGCCCGGCCGGGCCGCACCTCCCCTCCCCGCGTAACCCGCCGAGGCAACGGGACCGAGTCTTGGCCCTACAGTCCTGACCCTGAGGCCCGATGACAACGCCATGCTCAATCCATCCTCTTGTTCAAAGGAGGCTCAGGCCTCACTCCGAAACCACACAACCTCCTGCACCACCAGCCCAGAGGTCAGCATCAGGCACCCGCCCGGAATCAGAAGCCTACCAACTCACAAAGCCCCCAAAATAACTAGCTGGAGTTCTACCATGGACCCCAGCTAACGCCAAACTCTCAACCTGTCGCTCCCAAGTTACTTCAGGCCCTAGGCCCCGACCGCTCATGCTCCAGCCTTCAGCCCGCCCCTCCTTCCAACCCTCTCTCCGTGCTGCCGGCTCGACTCTCCTGGACCCCTATCACTCAGGCTGCAGGATCCTGGCCGCTCGCTTCCGACTCCCTCAGACCTCTAGCCTGCTTAGTTTTCTCCGCCAACCCAGGCCTCAACATGATTACACTCCCCCATCAAAGCCTCCAGGCCCTCCGCGGCCTCGCTCCAACCCCCCCAGCAGTTACCGAAAAGATAGTTCTGGGGCCTCAAGGGGCTCATGTCCATGTCCATTGAATCCTCCATGGGTTGGCGGCACGCACTTATGTGGGAGAGAAGCCGGACGGAATTAAACGACTACTATTGGAACCAGCAGCCGCGCAGGACGGAATTACACCAGGGCAGAATTCCCTTCTTATCCAGGAGAATAGAGGCACTTTTTGATACATACAGAAATGATGGTAGTGGACAAAAGTGTGAAACTGGAGATAGTTCACAAGACGGTGCTGGAGGAGCAGTGCCAGATTTTGTCTGAATTTATCTCTCTTTTCTCTGTCAGGGACCCAGATTATTGAGGTGTAATTTATGTAATAATGTTGATTCATTTCAGATTATACTTTTTATAATTTAAAATGATGCCATCAGCCTAATCACTTTCAATTTTTATTGCATATCCACAGCAGCCATATATATTCTTTCCTGATGTTTATATAACTCTTATCCATAGAGTATTGTTTTAGGCCGACCTTTGGCATGTGTGCTTTTTATCAGTTCTCTCCAGTGTTTACAACACCCAGCAGAGTATGCTTGATGATCTTCATTTTTAAAATCGAGAAACTGAGGCTAGGCAAATCCATGTCGTTTGTTATAGTTGGTGAATGTCAGAGCCAAGATGTGAACCTGGATGGGTCTATCCAGGGCTGGATGTTTAAGAGTGATAGTGGTTATGTCTTAAATAATTGTAGCAAGTATCTGCAAATCTTTGAAAAACTCTTTGTCCCTGTAAATGTGAGATGCTGTCAGGATTCTAGATGGTACGTGACTGGAGGTTTTGTTCTGGCCTGGTCTCTATCTCAGAACTGTTGTTTAGTTGCTCAGCCATGTCCGATTCTTTGTGACCCCATGGACTGCAGTAGGCCAGGCTTCCCAGTCCTTCACTAGCTCCCGAAGTTTGCTCAAACTCATGTTTATTGAGTTGGTGATGGTATCTAACCATCTCATTCTCTGATGCCCTCTTCTTCTTTTGTCTTCAATCTTTTCCAGCATCAGGGTCTTTCCAATGAGTTGGCTCTTCTCATCAGGTGGCCAAAGTATTGGTGCTTTAACTTCAGCATCAGTCCTTCCAGTGAATATATAGGGCTGATTTCCTTTAGAATTGACTGGTTTGATCTCCTTACTTTCCAAGGGACTCTCAAAATTCTTCTCCAACACCACAGTTTGAAAGCACCAATTCTTTGGTGCTCAGCCTTCTTTATGGTCCAACTCTCACATCTATGCATGACTACTGGAAAAACCATAGCTTTGACTAGACCTTTGTTGGCAAAGTGATACCTCTGCTCTTTAATACATTGTCTAGGTTTGTCATAGCTTAAAACTCTCTATGCTTTATTTAGTTGCTTTCAGAGCCACTCTCTACACAAGTGTTCATCATCTGTATGTACCTCAGCCAGGCTACTTCCTCTCTTCTTGTTGACTTGGTCTGGCTCTTCCCCACACTTCCTCCTTTCTCATAGGGAGTGCCCCCCAACGCCCACCATCAACCCACGTCAGATTCTTAGTGTCACCAGCACTGGGAGGGAGACGGGTATGGGTGGGGATGAAGGATTGCAAATCATGCTGATGGTACAAGGGTTCTTGGATCTGAACTTGTTAAGAGATGGAAGTCACATCAGTGTACAGACAGAAACCATTCAGGTGTGGAGTGAATGGTGAATATCCCTGTTGGGGCCTCCCAGAACGAGCACAGTGATGCGCTGGACACTCAGCACTGCTCAATTGCTTGTTTGACGTGTCCAGAGTTGGTCCCTAGAGATGTCAGAAAGAGTGTTTTGAAAGAAAATAAGAATATACTTGTGACAAAATTATCTTCTTTTACATATTGACTTTTAGGAGGAGTTCACATATAATAATAAATTTGACCTACATTCTAAGTACGTCCTTCTACATTTGTCTGAAACCCACAGTACAATCCAGAGATCATAGCAGGCCTCAGCCCATGCCCAAGTTTATATTTTAAGTAAACTCCAGCAAAGCAGAATACACTAAACTGCCAACTGCTGCCTCAGTTGCCTTAGTCTGTCCCCTGAGTGACCTTTATATGGTTCTCATTTCTCCTCTTTGCCTGGGAAAATGCTCTAGAAGAAAGAGGTCTGAGAACAGTTGGTCTTCTCAGGCTGAGGATCTGGACCCCCTCTTAGTTGAGGAGTCCTCCTGGAGCCTGCTTTGTGGATCTGGGAGCTGTGGCCCATGTGCATTAGGAGGGGTCTGTGGGTGCACTCTTTGTAGGATTCTGTGGGTCAGAGGGGAGAGGGGCTCAGGTGGAGAGAGGCAAGAACCTCCTTTTCAAGTCCCTTACCCCTTTGGCTTTTCCATTCACCCTCTGTCCTCTTTGTCCTCCCAGAAAGCTTCAGATACTTTTTCATTGTTTCAGATCTGAATTCTTTACTTACCCCATGTAGCAAGCAGGATCTCTTAGTTGGGATAGATTTCCTTTTTGTTTTTTTTTTGGCTGCTCTACCTGGCTTGCAGGATTTTAGTTCCCCAGGGAGGGACTGAACTTTCACCCTCTGCAGTGCAAGCACTGTCCTAGGGATGTCCTGGGATAGATTACACTGTGAATGAGAAAACTCCAAATACCAGTTCCATTTATAAGATACAAATTTTCCTCTTTCTGACAATTGTCATGTAAATGAAGTCTGCATATAAGCATTCTCAGACCAGCTCAGTGACCAAGGCTTCTCTATTGTGACTGTTATTCCTCCCTATGGTCCATTCTGATCGTTGGACTTTGACCAGTCATGTGTACGGTCTAGCCAGTAGAGGGGACAAAGGAGGAAGGGCATGCCCCCAGCCATTGAGACTTCCCTCCTTCTTTAAGGCCATTTCCCAAAAATTACATACATCCAGTGATGTGCTGGAGCTAGTTGGTACCAACTTGTGATAGCTGCTCTTCTTCTCAACTCTGTGTTCAATGCCATCAAGGTGGAAGATTGAAGATAGCCATGGTGGGAATGTATACCATGGAAAATGGCAATGCTACAAACCAAGGCTCCCCATCATCTCCCTGTCTCCCAAAGAGGACTAATTGTTAAAAAAAAAAAAAAAAACTTGCTAGCAGCCACCAATTATATCTACTGGCTAGAGGTATAATCACAGGGCCACACCTCCCTGGGAGGTGGACTGAAAAGTGTAGCCTCTATTCTAGGTGGCTGTGTGTCCACCTAATGAAACATAATTATTGAGTGGCAAGTAACAGTCTTTGTCAGTGTTGTCTACCATTTTCTGTTTCTGTGCCTGGAAATATTCAAGATTCTAAAGGCAGTTCTATAACACTATACCAACCTAGCTCACTTGAAGCAGCCAATTGTGGTTTGTCTCTTGGAGATGAAAGCTGTTGAAAAATGTTGATGTTGCAGATCATTCGGAGGTGGAGTTTCTTACAGAGGTCTTTTCTATGCCATCTTTGTAGGTAACGTGAGTAAAGTAACTCAGTGAGGCAGATCAGCCTTTTTCTAAAGTTAGTACCATGAAGAACTTGGGCCAGAATTAGAGGGGAGGGAACAGGAGTGTGTGTTTGGCCATAACTCTGTGTGGCAGAGCCTTGGAGTTGTAACAATTCCATGCTTGTTCTTTGTTCTACCTCCATGCTTCCCTAACCTCTTTGCCCCCACCACTAACACTGCTCCCCACCAACCTGTTCTTTTTCAGAGTTTTTGGTCACTTAGCAAAAATTGTAATAATTGGCCTCTCCTCTTCAAATTACATCTATTATATTTTCATTATATGAAAAGTATTCATTTTAGAAAAAATATTCATTCTAGAAAATTGCCTTTCTCCATGATTTTGTGACAATTCTCAGTTATTCCTGTGAAAAGATGAGAACACACAATAGGCCATTTGCATCCCCCATTCTTATTTTATTTGTTTATCTTTTTGGTATGTGGTTGTTTTTTTTTTTATTGAAATATAATTGCTTTACAATGTTGTGTTTCTGCTATACAATATCGTGTATCAGCTAAATGTATACACATATCCCCTTCCTCTTGAGTCTCCCTCCCACCCTCTGCCCTATTCTACCTCTCTAGGTCATCACAGAGCACCGGGCTGAGCTCCCTGTGTTATACAGCAGCTTCCCACTAGCTATCAGTTTTATCCATAGTATATATGTCAACACTATCTGTCAGTTTGTCCCCCCACCCACCCCCTTGCTGTGTCCACAAGTTCATTCTTTACGTCTGCACGTCTGTTCCTGCCCTGCAAGTGTGTTCATCAGTACCATTTTTCTAGAATCCATATATATGTGTTAATATACGATGTTTGTTTTTCTCTTTCTGACTTAATTCACTCTGTATGACAGACCCTAGGTTCATCCATATCACTCCCACTGACTCAATTTCATTCCTTTTTATGGCTGAGTAATATTCCATTGTGTGTATATATACTGCATCTTCTTTATTCATTCATCTGTTGATGGACATCTAGGCTGCTTCCATGTCTTGGCTATTGTAAATAGCACTGTAATGAACATTGAGGGTACATGTGTCATTTTGAGTTGGTTATCCTAGGGTATATGCCTAGTAGTGGGATTGCTGGGTTTTATATTTAGTTTTTCAGAGAGCATCAGTACTGTTCTCTACAGTGGCTGTACCAATTTGCATTCCCACCAACAGTGTAAAAGGGTTCCCTTTTCTTCACATCCTCTCCAGCATTTATTGTTTGTAAATTTTTTTGATGATGGCCTTTCTGGCCAGTGTGAGGTGATACCATAGTACTTTTGATTTGCATTTCTCTGATAATTAGTGATGTTGAGTATCTTTTCATTTGTTTCTTGGCTATCTGTATGTCTTATTTGGAGAGATATCAATTTAGATCTTCCTCCCATTTTTGACTGGATTGCTTGTTTTTTGATATTGAGCTCCATAAGCTGTTTGTATATTTTGAAAATTAATCCTTTGTTGCTTCATTTGCAAATATTTCTCCCATTCTCATGGGCTTCCCAGGTGGCACTGGTGGTAAAGAATCCATGCCTTCTAATGCAGGAGATGCAAGAGAAGTGGATTTGATCCCTGGGTCAAGAAGATTCCCCTGGAGAATGAAATGGCAACCCCTCCAGTATTCTTGCCTGAGAAATCCCATGGACAGAGGAGCCTGGTGGGCTACAGTCCATGAGGCTTCAAAGAGTCAGACATGACTGAACAATCATGCTTGAACACACTCCCATTCTGAGGGTTATCTGTTCATCTTGTTAATGCTGCAAAAACTTTTAAGTTTAATCAGGTCCCATTTTTAAATTTTTGTTTTTATTTGCTTTACTCTAGGAAGTGCGTCAAAGAGGATCTTGCTGCAGTTTATGTCAGAGTGTTCTGCCTATGTTTTTCTCTAAGAGTTTTATAGTTTTCAGCCTTACATTTAGATGTTTAATCAATTTTGAGTTTATTTTTGTGAATGGTGTTAGTATTCTAATTTCACTCTTACATGTAGCTGTCCAGTTTTCTCAGCATCACTTATTGAAGAGACAGTCTTTTCTCCATTGTATATTCTTTCCTCCTTTGTCATAGATGAAGAGACCGTAGGTGTGTGGGTTTATCTCTGGGCTTTTTATTCTGTACCTGTTTCATAGATCTATATTTCTGTTTCGTGTGTGTGTGTGTGTGTGTGTGTGTGTGTGTGTGTGTGTGTGAGTACCATACTGTTTTGATTACTGTAGCTTTTTCATATAGTCTGAAGTCAGGGAGCCTGATCCCCCCAGCTCTGTTTTTCTTTCTCGAGATTTGGTTATTTGAGGTCTTTTGTGTTTCCATACAAATTGTAATTTTTTTTGTTCTAATACCACGATGAATGCTGTGGTAATTTGTTACAGATTGCATTGAATCTGTAGATTGTCTTGGGTAGTGTATTCATTTTCACTATATTGATTCCTCCAATCCAAGAATATGATGTATTTTCCCATCTGTGTCCTCTTTGATTTCTTTCATCAGTGTTTTATAGTTTTCTGAATATGGGTCTTTTGCTTTTTTAGGTATATTTATTCCTTGATATTTTATTCTTTTTGTTGTGATGGTAAATGGATTGTTTTCTTAATTTCTGTTTCTGATCTTTCATTGTTAGCATATAAGAATGCAAGAGATTTCTGGGCATTAATTTTGTGTCCTGTAACTTTACCAAATTCATTGTTTAAGTCTAGTAGGGTTTCTGGTGGAATCTTTAGGATTTTCTTTTTTTTTTAAATTAATTTATTTTATTTTACTTTGCAATACTGTATTGGTTTTGCCATACATTGACATGAATCTGCCATGGGTATGGTAATGTGTCACTGCAAACAGTGACAGTTTTACTTTCTCTTTTCCAAATTGTATTTCTTTTTCTTCTCTGATTGCCATGGTGAGGACTTCCAAAACTATGTTGAATAGGAGTGGAGAGAGTGAACATCCTTGTCTTATCCCTGATCTTAGGGGAAATGCTCTCAGTTTTTCACCATTAAGAATGATGCTTGCTGTGGATTTGTCACAGCAAACAGTGTGTGTGTGCTAAGTTGCTTCATTCATGTCCCACTCTTTGTGACCCTATGGACTGTGGCCCACCAGGCTCCTCATGGGCTACAGGGGGGTTCTCCAGGCAAGAATATTGGAGTGGATTGCCATGCCCTCCTCCAGGGGATCTTCCTCACCTAGGGATTGAACCCAGGTCTCCTGGTCTTCTGCATTGCAGGCAGATTCTTTACCATTAGCACCACCTAGGAACCCCTGGGCTTGTCATATATTGCCTTTATTATATAGGTTCCCTATATGCCTATTGTCTGGAGACTTTTTTTAAAATCAGAAATGGGTGTTGAATTTTGTCAAAAGCTTTTTCTGAATCTATATGATCATATAATTTTTATTCTTTGTTAATATGGTATATTATGATTTTGTGTATTTTGTGTATTTGATTTTGTGTGTTTTGAAGAATCCTTGGATTACTGTGATGAATCCCGCTTGATGATAGTGTATGATCATTTTAATGTGTTGTTGGATTTTGTTTGCTGGTATTTTGTTGAGGATTTTTGCATCTTTGTTTGTCAGTCATATTGGTCTATAATTTTCTTTTTTTGTGATAGCTTTGTCTGGTTTAGGTATCAGGGTGGTGGTCTCATAGAACAAATTTGGGAGTGTTCTTCCCTCTGCAATTTTTGGGGAAAGTTTTAGAAGGATAGGTTTTAGCTCTTCTTGAAATATTTGATAGAATTCACCTGTGAGGCCATCTGGTTCTGGACTTTTGTTTGTTGGAAGATTTTTAATTTGTTTCAGTTGCATTACTTGTGATTGGTCTGTGATTAGAATTGTGTTTTCTAATTCTTCCTGGTTCAGCCTTGGAAGGTTGTCCCTTTCTAAAAATTTGTCCATTTCTTCCAGTTTGTCAATTTTATAGGCATATGGTTGCTTGAGGTAGTCTCTTGTGATCCTTTGTATTTCTACAGTGTCAGTTGTGATTTCACCTTTTTCATTTCTAATTTTATTGAGTCCTCTCCCTTTTTTTCTTGAGTCTGGCTAAGGTTTATCAAATTTTTTTATAAAAACCAACTCTTATTGATGCTGTTGTTTTCTTCATTTCTACTTCATTTATTTCTGCTATGATCTTTATGATTTCATTGCTTTTTACTGACTTTGAGTTTTCTTTGTTCTTTCTCTAATCACTTTAGGTGTAAGATTATATTGTCTATGTGAGAGTTTTCTTGTTTCTTGAGGATTGAATTGCTGTAAATTAGAACTGTGTTTGCTGTGTCCCGTAGGTTTTTGGTCACTGTTTTTGTTGTCATTTATTTCTATGTATTTTTATTTCCTACTTAATCTCTGTAGTAATCACTTGGTTATTTAGCAGTGCATTGTTTAGCCTCCATGTTTTTGTATTTTTTATAGTTTTGTTCCTTAGATTAATTTCTAATCTCATAGTATTGTGGTCAGAAAAGATGCTTGATACTGTTTCAGTTTTATTAAATCTTCTGAGACTTGATTTGTGACCCAAGATGTAGTCTATCCTGGAGAATGTTCCATGGCACTAGAGAAGAAGTGTATTCACTGCTTTCAGGTGGAATGTCCAAACTTATCAATTAAATCTATCTAGTCTGTTGAGTCACTTAAAGCTAGTATTTCCTTATTTATTTTGTATGGATGATCTGTCCGTGGGTGTAAGGGGGGGCTGCTAAAGTCCCTCACTACTATTGTGTTACTGTTGCTGTCTCCTTTTATGGTTATTAGCATTTGCCATATGTATTGAGGTGCTCCTATGTTGGGTGCATAAATATTTGTAATTGTTATGTCTTCTTCTTGGTTCGATCTTTGAGGTATGTGTATCCTTGAGGTATGTGTTTTTAATGGAAGGTTAGTAATCTTGGGCTTTTTCCTTTATATTCTTTCTGGGTTTCTCTCCTGAGCAGTGGTCCAACAGGTTGGGATGGGGTGAAGGTTGAGGCTGCTGAACCATTCCCTGAAGAATCCCAGTTACCTGAGCTCCCTGTCCCTGTTCAGTTGTGTGGACTGGGTCTGTGCTGTGCTAAGTTGCTTCAGTCCTGTCTGACTCTTTGCAACCCCATGGACTGGAGCCTGCCAGGCTCCTCTGTCCATGGGGATTCTCCAGGTAAGAATGCTGGAGCGGGTTGCCATCCTTTTTCCAGGGGATCTTTCCCACCCAGTGATCGAACCTGTGTCTCTTCCATCTCCTGCATTGGCAAGTGGGTTCTTTATCACTAGTGCCACCTGGGAAGCCTGTGGGCTGGGAGCCAGACCCCAAAGCATGGTGAAGTCACAGAGTGGGTCAGAGGCAGGAAGGATGGAGATGACTAGTCCAGTCCCCTCATTATGGAGACGAGAGCACTGAGGTCCACTGGAGCTTAGGAGATCTCTAGACTTGCACTCTTCTCTATTTCCTCCCTCTGCATTTTAACAGAAGACTCCACAATTAAAGTCTTAGATTGAGCGTCATCTGAAGAGGTAAGGGAAAGAAAACACTGTAACTGTGAATTCTGTTTGATATATTCTTTAGAATTTCCAGGGCTGTAAGCAGTCCCCCACCATTATTTAATGTGGCTTCTGTCTTTATCCTTAACCTCAAATCATTTAGAAAAAATATATTTGAGACTGCACTGGGTCTTAGTTACAGCATGTGAGGTCTTCTTGCATCAGGCAGGATCTTTTGCTGTGGTGCACAAGCTCTCTGGTTGCAGTTCACGGGGCTCTGGAGATTGTGGGCTTAGTAATTACAGTATTCAGGCTTAGTTGCTCCATGGCATGTGGGATCTTAGTTACTTGACCAGGGAATTGAACCTGTGTCCCCTGCATTTCAAGGCAGATTCTTAACCACTGGACCACCAGGGAAGTCCCCACCTCAAACCATTTTTAATATTTTCATAGGGTTAAACTAAAACATCTCTATGTTACATATATATAATCACAAGGGATTTGATTGATACCTGAATGGTCTAGTGGTTTTCTCCTCAATTTAAGTCTGATTTTGCAATAAAGTGTTCATGATCTGAGCCACAGACAGCTCCCGGTCTTGTTTTTGCTGACTGTAAGGAACTTCTCCATATTTGGCTGCAAAGAATATAATCAATCTGATTTTGGTATTGAACATTTGGTAATGTTCACATGTGGAATAGTCTCTTGTATTGTTGGAAGAGGGTGTTTGCTGTGACCAGTGCATTTTGCAGAAAGTGAAGAACTAAAGAGCCTCTTGATAAAAGTGAAAGAGGAGAGTGACAAAACTAGCTTAAAACTCAGCATTCAGAAAACTAAGACCATGGCATCTGGTCCCATCACTTCATGGTAAATAAATCGGGAATCAATGGAAACAGTGAGAGACTTTATTTTGGGGGGCTCCAAAATCACTGCGAATGGTAACTGCAGCCATGAAATTAAAAGATGCTTGTTGCTTGGAAGAAAAGCTATGACCAACCTAGACAGCATATTAAAAAGCGGAGATATTACTTTTCTGACAAAAGTCCATCTGATCAAAGCTGTGGTCTTTCCATTAGTCATGTGTGGATGTGAGAGTTGGACTATAAAGAAAGCTGAATGCTGAAGAATTGATGCTTTTGAACTGTGGTGTTGGAGAAGACTCTTGAGAGTCTCTTGGACTGCAAGGAGATCCAACCAGTCCATCCTAAAGGAAATCAGTCCTGAATATTCATTGGAAGGTCTGATGCTGAAGCTGAAACTCCAGTACTTTGGCCACCTGATGCAAAGAACTGACTTATTGGAAAAGACCCTGATGCTGGGAAAGACTGAAGGCAGGAGGAGAAGGGTCTGACAGAGGATGAGACGATTATTGGATATCATCACCGACCTGATGGACATGAGTTTGAGCAAGCTCCAGGAGTTGGTGATGGACAGGGAGGCCTCATGTGCTGCAGTCCATGGGCACAACTGAGTGACTGAACTGGTGTTGCATGTGTAAATTCACTGAAATATAACTATATTCAGGTTTTTTCCTTTTAAAAATAATCTTCTCTGAATAGATAGTACTGAAAAAGTTTTCTCAACTGTCATCCTAAAGATCATGTACAGTAAATATGTCAATTGGCCTTCTCTGTAATTTCACCTCCAGCCAGAGGATCCTAAATGTGGGAAAGAAAAACAGTTTCAAAGAAATGTTGAGAAACCATTTTTTCCCCCCTTAAGGTGAAATTTGCATAAGATAAATGAACATTTTAAAGAGAACAGTTCAGTGGCATTTAGTACAGTCACAATATTATGCAGCCACCATCTCTAGCTAGTTCCAAAAAGACAAACCATTTTAAAACAATTATTAGAGTAACCTTTTGTGTTTGCTTTGTTTTTTCATGTTCCTCCTTTTATGGGAATACTCAGACTAGCTGTCTGGCTAGAACTTCGGCAGCAGAGAAATGACAGGAATGATGAGATGACAGATGATAAGGACAGAAAAGGATAGGTTAGGAAACAGTTTGTTTTATTCTTTTGTGAGGGAGTGGGGAGGGCAGGTGGTGGGCATGGTCCATCTAAAATAGAGGAGACAGCATAGTGAAAAATTGCTAGAGCCAGCAGGTCAGTTGTAACTTTCCTGTGATCTTGAGCAAATTTCTGAATTTCTGAACCTTGGTTTCTTATAAAAGAGGAGGCAGAACTGCATATGCACATTGTACCAGAGTCAGTTTTGCTAGTTAATCGTTAAGTGAGGGTGAGCATTATGCAATAGTTAAGTCAGTGTAACCACTGGGAGAAACTGCGTGAAGGGTACGCAGGACTTCTCAGTAGTATTTTTGCAACTTCCTTTGAGTCTAGAATTAGTGGGTTGCCATTTCCTTCTCCAGTGCATGAAAATGAAGTTGCTCAGTCATGTCCGACCCTCAGTGACCCCATGGACTGCAGCCTTCCAGGCTCCTCTGTCCATAGGATTTTCCAGGCAAGAGTACTGGAGTGGGGTGCCATTGCCTTCTCTTCTCCGTATTTCAAAATAGAAAGCTTAAATTGAAAACATATGACCACCTGAAGCTTGTACATGAATGTTCATAACAACATCGTTCATAATAGCCCCAGAGTGGAAACAGTCAAAATGTCCAGCCTCTGCTCAATGGATAAATTAAATGTACACCCACATGATGGAATATAATTCAGTCATAACAAGCAGTGTAGTACTGATTCATGCTCTAGCATGAAAGAAGCTTGAAAACATTTTACTCAGTTCAGTGAAGGAGATCAGTTACAAAAGATCACATATTTGTATGACTGCATTTACTGTACATGACTACCATTTCCAGGTGGTGCCGTGGTAAAGTAATCCACTTGCCAATACAGGAGATGCAAAGAGATGAGGGTTTGATCCCTGAGTTGGGAAGATCCTTGAATAGGAAATGACAACCCATTCCAGTATTCTTGCCTGGAAAATTCCATGGACAGAGGAGCCTGACAGGCTGCAGTCCATAGGGTTGCAAAGAGTTGAACACAACGGAGCTCAAGAGCATGTCAACATGTCTACTGTACAGGACATGGCCAGAATAAACAAATCAATTGTAGACAGAAAATAGATTAGTTGAGTCACTGACAAGGGTGAGGGTGGCAGTAGAGTAACCGCTACTGGCTGTGGGGTGTCTTTGTGGGGAGATGAAAATGTCCTGGGTTGGATAATGGTGATTGTGGCACAGCTTTGTGAATGCTAAGAACCTGCTGAATTTTGTTATTTAAAAGGGTGAATTTTGTGGCATGTGAATTATATTTCAATTTAAAAAAAGTTTTAAAAAGGAGGGGGGATAGTTGAGGTATCCTCTAGATTCTTTTCCAGCTGCTTTGTTCAGAGGGCACAGTGATGCCCCAGTTAGAACAAATGTTTAGGAATAAGACAATCTAGTTCTCTTGCCATATTTGCCCTGTGCTGTCACTGTTGATTTCTCAGGACTCAAGTTTCTCATTATTCTCTAAAGCACAGCTCGTGCAGGGTAGTCATATATATATATATATATATATATATGTTCATAAATGTCAGTAATTGAAGATATTTTAAGGGAATTGCATCACAAAGAAGCGGTACTTAGAATGTGCCCGTGTAATGAGGTCCTGACCCTTCCTGGCTGTTCGTGGAGCTCCTTAGCACCCGCTTGAACTCTGGCCCTGAGGGCTGTTCCCTTTTCCTCAGTGGGAGTGCCTCCTTCCATAGCCAGAGCAGTGGAAACCCTGAATTACAGAATCTTAGCCCTCACTTAAAATACATGAGCCAGATCTCCACTCCCAACCATCACCGTCGCATTCTGCAAAGAGTGCCTGAGTCCTGCACAGGTGGTTATAGAGTAATTCAACATAAATATCTCACTTAATGGAAGCACTGTGTTGAGTCAGTTGCTTGTTAAACAGATGGGGAATTTGTGAAAGTTGCCTAGTTGCTCAGTCAGGCAGAATGAATTATGTCAGCATCAGCAGAGCTGGGTTAGATTGGCAGTCAGCTAGGACAGGAGCATGGCCTTTGACAACTTAAGATGTCAGCAGTATATTTATTAAAAACAAAAAACAAAAAAAGCCCAAGCTCTATAAGAAATATCAGTGTCTGCTTCACTGCTCTGGACAACTTCCAGTCTCACAGTGTCTTTATATGGGAGCATTTTCAGCCAGGAGGAAGACTTGAGACTGAGGGAAGGTTGATATTCTGCTTCAACAAAGTGAACCATACATGGCAAAGAGAAACATAAGTGTGTTTTATAGCAGCTACTGTGGTCAGATGTTGGATGGAGATACAGAAACCATGGTACACATGCTAGGGGTAATGGCTCCATGCAGCATAGATCAGCAACATTCCAGACCTCAGTAAGGGGGCTTCCCTGGTGCGCTAGTGGTAAAGAATCCGCCTACCAATGCAGGAGGTGCAGAAGATGTGGATTCAATCCCTGGATAGGGAAGATGCCCTGGAGGAGGAAATGGCAACCTACTCCAGTATTCTTGCCTGGCAAATTCCATGGATAGAGAAGTCTGGTGGGCTACATCCATAGGGTCACGCAAAGTTGGACTCGACTGAGAGACTGAGCACGCACACAGACCTCAGTGATTTCCTTACTTCATAAAAGGGCACACTGAGACCCAGGAGGTTCCGTCACAAGACCAGGGTCCCAGAGATGCTGACTGGGAGGCCAGAGCTGGCAGTGAGCCCTCCGTCCTGGCCCATCGCACATGGTGTTAGAATCTTCAGGCTTGCAAGTGACACTCTTCCTAAGAGTGATCTGAACTCAGCGGATGTTTATTATATCCCATATCTAAAAGATGTGTGAGTTCAGGTCCACAGATTTGTGGATCTGGCTCATACGGCAGCCTTGTATGGTTGCACAGACTGGATTGCACAAACCCTTGGGGTACCGACGTGCACATGTAGTTGTCTGGATGGTACCTTTGTATTTGGACTGTGTGCCACCTTACATCTGTGTGCACTGGCTCTGGTTACAGGATTGAACCTGTGGCTCAGTGATGTCAGGGCAGCTTCTTGGTGGTTCTCTCTGTCTTTCTCTCTCAGGTTTGAGATGACTACAGCTGCTCTAGCCTTATCATGTGTCAGTATCTAAGTGGAAAGGAAGGGATGGCTAGAACAAAACTGTTCTGTTCAAACCGTTCTCTTCCTGAGGGTAAAGTGTTTCCCAGAGCATTTAACAGATTTCCCTAATATCTGATTGCCCAGCGATGGGTCACATGGCCGTATCTAAATCAACCTTGGCACAAGAATATACTCACCACTGTTAGGCTTGTGAAAGCAAGGCTCTGCCAGCAGGCACAGGGGTAATGGGAATATGACAAGTGGGATCTGCCAAAGATTGTTACATTGGAGATGGAATGATTCATTTTAATGTATATGATGCTGCTGAAGGGACAAATGAATATCGTAAAGCATTCAGAAAAGACAGATCATAGATCACTGGAAGAGGACAGTTCAAATTTACTTCCCCTATATTGATGGCTGATGTTTCACTGCATAAGTTAGTAACTTTTCTGGATTTGCCTGACTGATTGAGAAATATGTCTTTTACCTACAGGAAGTGTAAGCTCTTACCATTACTATCTCAGCAGTTTTCTAGATTTTTCATTAACAGGTTCAGGCAGTCCGGAATTATTTTGTTTTCTGGGTAAGCAATTTGAGGCACATGGATTTCTCTGTTTCCAGGACAGAGGAAGGAAGAACAGATATCTGTTTCTCCAGATACAAAGTCATGCTTAAAGTGACAACCAAAGCAGTTTCTAAAATGTACAACTTGTGAATCAGGAAATTTCAGATTAAAGGATGCAGAAATACAAATGACACTGTTATTGCCCTTTAGGGATTCGCAGTTCACTGCAGCTGTTTGTGCATGGTGTGCCCAGTCGAGTCCGACTCTGTGGCCCCAAGGACTGCAGCCTGCTGGGCTCCTCTGGCCATGGAATTCTCCAGGCAAGAATACTGGAGTGGATTGCCATTTCCTCCTCCAGAATCTTCCCGACCCAGGGACTGACCCACCATCTCTTGCATCTCCTGCATTGGCAGGTGGATTTTTTAACTACTTGCACAACCTGGGAAGCCTGTGTTAATTAAATAACATAAAGTTAATAGAGTCGCCCAAAGGTCACTGAAAATTATTGATTCATGCCATGGAAACAAGGGAGGCCAGGAGCCCAGGCCAGAGGATGAAGCCATGGAGAGGGTGAATCACTCCTTTGATAACATGAGGGTACCTTCTGGGGAGAGAGGGAAGCAGTGAGTAACAAGGTGTGTGGTTCAGACTATACCTGTTCCATTGTGCATTTCCTAGTGTCACGGGGGCATTGTGAGTCACTGCTGCAGAGAAGATGTTATTGCCAAAGAGTAGTCTTAGGCACATCCCTAATGAAGTTTCTAGTAATGTGGGGATCTTTGCTGTGTCCCTTGCTAAGAGGAAAAGGAAAATTCCATTGATAAGGTTTGCTTTTAAAGACATCAGTAGGAAAATTGGTCAACAACTTGTAAAAGAATGAAACTAGATCACTTTCTAACACCACACACAAAAGTAAACTCAAAATGGATTAAAGATCTAAATGTAAGACCAGAAACTATAAAACTCCTCGAGGAGAACATAGGCAAAACACTCTCTGACATAAATCACAGCAGGATCCTCTATGATCCACCCCCCAGAATTCTGGAAATTAAAGCAAAAATAAATAAATGGGATCTAATCAAAATTAAAAGCTTCTGCACAACAAAGGAAAATATAAGCAAAGTGAAAAGACAGCCTTCTGAATGGGAGAAAATAATAGCAAATGAAGCAACTGACAAACAACTAATCTCAAAAATATACAAGCAACTTATGCAGCTCAATTCCAGAAAAATAAATGACCCAATCAAAAAATGGGCCAAAGACCTAAATAGACATTTCTCCAAAGAAGACATACGGATGGCTAACAAACACATGAAAAGATGCTCAACATCACTCATTATCAGAGAAATGCAAATCAAAACCACAATGAGGTACCACTTCACACCAGTCAGAATGGCTGCGATCCAGAAGTCTGCAAGCAATAAATGCTGGAGAGGGTGTGGAGAAAAGGGAACCCTTTTACATTGTTGGTGGGAATGCAAACTAGTACAGCCACTATGGAGAACAGTGTGGAGATTCCTTAAAAAACTGCAGATAGAATTGCCTTATGAACCAGCAATCCCACTCCTGGGCATACACACCGAGGAAACCAGAATAGAAAGAGACACTTGTACCCCAATGTTCATCGCAGCACTGTTTATAATAGCCAGAACATGGAAACAACCTAGATGTCCATCAGCAGATGAATGGATAAGAAAGCAGTGGTACATATACACAATGGAGTATTACTCAGCCATTAAAAAGAATACATTTGAATCAGTTCTAAGGAGATGGATGGAACTGGAACCGATTATACAGAGTGAAGTAAGCCAGAAAGAAAAACACCAATACAGTATACTAACGCATATATATGGAATTTAGAAAGATAGGGATGATGACCCTGTATGCGAGACAACAAAAGAGACTCAGATCTATAGAGTGAACTTTTGGACTCTGGAGGAGGGAGGGAGGGAAAGGGTGGGATGAGATGGGAGAATGGCATTGAAACATGTATACTATCGTGTAAGAAACGAATCGCCAGTTGATGTCCGATGCAGGATGCAGGATGCTGGGACTGGTGCAAGGAGAGGACCCAGAGAGATGGTATGGGGTGGGAGATGGGAGGGGATTCGTGTTTGGGAACGCATGTACACTCGTGGTGAATTCATGTCAATGTTTGGCAAAACCAATACAGTAATGTAAAGTAAACTAAAGTTAAAATAAAAATTAAAAAATAAAGGCATCAGTAAACTTTTCCCATGGTGAAGGACCTTCCCCCATCCACCTGCCCTCTGCAAAGCCAACAGAGAAGAAAACAGTGAAATTTCTAAAATGTGTGACCTTGGCAGTATAAAGCGTCTTTGGAACTGGAGTTCTCTTGGGTGAGACAGTGTCCCTATGATTTCTTTCCATTTTTTCCCAAGTGGAAAGAGGCTGAGAAGATTGGGTAGAAGAAATGACTGGGGAGGGGAGTGGCCTACAGCCTTCTTTGAAGGAAAGAGGGTTAGTCTAGATGCCATACATTTTAGAAATTCCCCCTTCACCTCCACACAGGTGACCTCATAGGAATGGAGCGGTTATTCCCATCCTGTCCATTCCTAGCCACTCCCTCCCTGGTGCCCAGCCTTGCTTAGTGTTCTGATGGGGAGGTGAAGCCAGTGTCTGGAGTTTCAGCATCTCATTTGTGTTACTGGCCCTGAAGTTACGGAAGGGAAAGCCATGCAAGCTGTGTGTATAGGAGCTGCTCCCTGCCATGGAGCCCTCATGGGCTAAATCTGCCAGGGAGGATGGCCGAAGACCCAGAGAGGACAGGGTTGACCAGGGAGCAATCCCACCTTCTCCAGGCCACCTGGCTGCGGAGCACTGTGGACAGAGTGGTTTCCTGGGATTGGGGTTTATGTCACACTTGTATATTAGAGCAACTAGAAATGTTATTTTAATAGTTGAATGCAAGCAGATTTAGAAAAGAAACATCTCTAGAAAGTTTAAGGTGTAAAACCATCAAATATAAGTAGATGAACTAAACAAATTCTAAATTAAAAAGGTACATTTACATGTATAGGAATGTGTATCTTGTCTCTTCTTAACCCAACAGGGCCAATGCCTGGCTCCTTTCAGTAGTTCCTGTACTGCTGTGTTCTCTGTGCTTAAGAATTCTACAGCGTTTATGGAACTTTGCTACTCATTAGTTTCCTAAAGCCCTTAGGATCTGGAGTTCATCTGGTCTGCTGATTTCATGGTGCTTAGAGAAACAGTTTTTTCCTTGTATTTCCACGTCATGAGGGCCCTGCAAGGACAGTCTCAACAGCCTTACCCTCTGTAGTTTTGTCCCTGGGAGAAGAAGGACATTATCTTTTGTCATTTCTCTAGGCCTAGCCGAGTGGTGGTGAGAGCTTGGAGCTGGATGGGCCAGGCCATGTTTTTTTTGTTTGTCGGTTTGTTTTTAATTAGTTTTGATTGGAGTGTAGTTGATTTAGAGTGTTGTTAGTTTCAGGTATTCAGCAGTGAATCAGTTCTGCATGTATCCTCTGTTTTTAGATTCTGTTCCCATATAGGGCATTAAAGAGTGTTGAGTGGACTTCCCTGTGCTGTATGCTAGGCCCTTATTGCTTACACGTTGTTGCTGTTCAGTCTCTAAGTCATGTCTGACTCTCTTGCTCCCAATAGTTCCCCCTTCTGTCAATGGTTTGTTTTCTACATCTATAGCTCTATTTCTGTTTTGTAAATAGGTTCATTTATACCATTTCTTTACATTCCATATGTAAGTGCTATTATCTGATATTTGTCTTATACTGACTTCACTCAGTAGACAGTCTCTAGGTCCATCCATGTTGCCACAAATGGAATTATTATTTTTTTTTTGGTTGACTAAAATTCCATTGTATATATGCAGCATATTGTCTTTATCCATTTCGCTGTTGATGGACATTTAAATTGCTTCCATATCCTGGCTGTTGTATATAGCGCTGCCGTGAACATTGGGGTGCACGTATCTTTTCAAATTATGGTTTTCTCCAGATACATGCCCAAAGGTGGGGTTGCTGAATGATAACAGTAGCTCTATTTTTAGTTTTTTAGGAAACCTCCATACTGTTCTCCATAGTATGTACCAATTTACATTCCCACCAACAGAGTAAGAGGGTTCCCTTTTGTCCATATCCTCTCCAGCATTCATTGTTTGTAGATATTTTTATGACGGCCATTGTGGCTGATGTGAGTTGATACCTCATTGTAGCTCTGATCCTTTCTCTAACAATTAGTGATGTTTAGTATCGTCTCATGTGCCTGTTTGCCATCTGTATGTCTTCTTTGGAGAAATGTCTATTTAAGTCTTTTGCCCATTGTTTGGGGTTTTGTTTTTTTTTTTTTTTTTTTT
>SJYQ01096449.1:68511-91696 GCA_006410935.1 Redunca redunca | reverse complement strand
TTTTTTTTTTTTTTTTTTGGTTTGTTTTTTGATATTGGGCTTCATGAACTGTTTGTATGTTTTGGAGATTAATCCTTGTCTTTTTGTTTTCTTCATGGCTTCTTTGCTTCACAGAAACTTTTAATTAGGTCCTGTTTGTTTTTGTTTTTGTTACTTTAGGAGGTGGATCAAAAAAGATATTGCTGTGATTTATGTCAAAGGCTGCTTTGCCTTTGTTTTCCTCTAAAAATTTTATAGTACTGAGTCTTAAAATTAGCTCTTTAATCCATTTTGAGTTTATTTTTATGTATGGTGTTAGGAAATATTCTAATTTCATTATTTTATGTGTAGCTGTCCTGTTTTCTCTATACCGCTTATTTCTTCTTTGTGATAGATTAGCTGACTATAGGTATGTGGGTTTATCTCTGGGCCTTCTATACTGTTTCATTGACCTATATTTCTGTTTTTGTGCCAATACCATACTGTTTTGTTTTTTTTGGTTGCTGTAGCTTTTTAGTATAGTCTGAACTTAGGGAGCCTGATTTCTGCAGCTCTTTTTCTTTCTCAATATTGCTTTGGCTATCTTGAGAAAAAAGAATGAAACTGGAGTAATCAATCTCCACATGAAAAGCACATGAAAAGATGCTCAACATCACTCATTATTAGAGAAGTGCAAATCAAAACCACAGTGTGCTATCATCTCATGCTGGTCAGAGTGGCCTTCATCAATAAGTCTACAAACAAATGCTGGAGAGGATGTGGAGAAAAGGGAACATTCTTACACGGTTGGTGGGAATGCAAACTGGTACAGCTACTATGGAAAACAGTGTGGAGATTCCTTAAAAAGCTGAGAACAGAACTGCCACATGACCCAGCAAACCCACCCCTGGACATATACCCTGAGGAAACCAGAACTGAAAGAGACACATGCACGCCAATGTTCATTGCAGTACTGTTTACTATAGCTGGTACATGGAAGCAACCTAGATGTCCATTGGCAGATGAGTGGATAAGGAAGTTGTGGTGCATATACACAATGGAGTATTACTCAGCTGTAAGAAGGAATGCATCTGAGTCAGTTCTAATGAGGTGGATGAAACTAGAGCCTATTATACAGAGCGAAGTAAGTCAGAAAGAGAAAAATACTGTATTAATGCATATATATGGAATTTAGAAAGATAATGATGATCCTACATGCCGGGCAGCAAAAGAAACACAGATGTAAAGAATGGACATTTGGACTCTAGGGGAGAAGGTGAGAGTGGGATGACCTGAGAGAATAGCATTGAAACATGTATATTAACATATGTAAAATAGATGACCAGTGCAAGTTTGATGCATGAAGCAGGGCACCCAAAGCCAGTGCTCTGGGACAACCCAAAGGGATAAGGTATGGAGGGAGGTGGGAGGGGAGCTCAGGATACAGGCCACATGTATATCTATGGCTGATTCATGTTGATATATGACAAAAACCATCAAAATATTGTAATTACCCTCCAATTTAAATATATATTTAAAAAAAGATAGCTTTGGCTATTAGGGTCTTTTGTGTTTCCATACAAATTGTAAAAAATCTTTGTTCTAATTCTGTGAAAAATGCTATTGGTAATTTGATAAGGACTGCATTGAATCTGTAGATTACTTTGGGTAGTATAGTCATTTTCACAATATTGATTCTACCAATCCAAGAACATGGCATATCCATCTGTGTGTGTCATCTTTGGTTTGCTTCATCAGAATCTTGTAGTTTTCTGGGCACAGGTCTTTATTTCCTTAGGTAGGTTTATTCCTAGGTGATTTATTGTTTTTGATGTGATGGTAAATGGTATTTTCCCTCTTAATTTCTCTTTTCTGATCTTTCATTGTTAGTGTATAGAAATGCAAGAGATTTCATCATGGTAATTTTGTATCTTTCAACTTGATCAAATTCATTAATGAGCTCTAGTAGTTTTTTGGTAGCATCTTAGGATTTTCTGCGTATAGTATCATGTCATCTGTAAGCAGTGATAGTTTTACTTCTTTTTCAATTTACATTCCTTTTATTTCTTTTTTTTTCTCTGATTTCTGTGCCTAGGACTTCCAAAGCTATACTAATAGCTTTGTGTGGACATTCTTGTCTTGTTCCTGATCCTAGAGGAAGTGCTTTCAGTTTTTTCTTTCTACCATTGAGAATGATGTTTGCTGTGGGTTTGTCATATATGACCTTTATTATGTTGAAGGCTGGGTCTTGTTGGCTGAGAGCTGAACAGTAGATAATCCACTGGCTGAGGCTGATTCCGGCCAGCAACAGGAAGTTCTACCTCATGTCCTATTTTAAAGCTCTTTGGCAGGAATACAGAGTAAACTTTTCATTTGTATACTGGCTAAGCTTTAAGGACCAGTACCTGTTTGGGGAACTGAAGTGAGCATGTGCAGGTACAAAGAAGCCGTACTTTGCCCACCAGGTTCTGTACTGTCTGTCTCCACACTTATAATACATAGCCATAATTCAAAGCTGGACTCTCAGGGGACTGGGTGACACTAATGGAAAATACATACACATCTAATATAGAACACACTTGTATCAATATTAACATGGAAACTCTTATGTTGAGGGGTATCTTTGTAGTCCAGAGGCCTGGACACAATCCTAGTTTTACATCATTGGAGTATGACTTTGAAATGTTACCGAAACATTTTTTTAACATCTTTTCTTCCATAAAATGGAAATATCAGGCTTGCTTATCCCATGGGTGGTTATGAGAAGCATAATGAAGGGATGTATATGAACTGATAAGCATTAATAGTTGCTAACAATGATATAGCTCCTATGGAACATGATTTCTTGAGTCTTACTATATCCCTAGACCTGTGAGTTATAATTGGTTCTTTTCCTGGGTTCCTCAAAATATGAACAGGTTGTTGGAATCAGCCAGTTTTGTAAAAGATGTCTCAATCTCTCACTTGTCTATTTGTTCAACAGTGTGCCATGTAAGAAGTGTGTGGTGGTTGGTAATGGAGGAATTTTGAAGAATAAGACATTAGGAGAAAAAATTGACTCCTATGATGTAATAATAAGGTAAATATGTTTTCTATTTGCTAACATGGAACTGTTTTAAAAGAACATAGTTTCCTGCTTTAGTATGACCATTTTTAAAAGGAAGTAGAGTTGCTTTAGTATGTTTAAGTACGTTACATATTACTCAAGTTGTTGGCTGGAATAGACTTAGATTTCAGGTCATTCATTTAGCAAGTATTTATGAAATCCCCTGAACATTCTGGGCATAGTTCTAGCCCCAGGGGGCTATTGCAGTGAATAAGAATAATATTCTTCCTCCCTGTGGAACTTACATTCTAATGGGAAGAAGAAAACAGTAATTAAGAAAAGAAATATAATAAATGTCATGTAAACAATCAAAACAGTTAAATCATCAAGAATGAATGAATGGCTATTTTTGAATGGATGGCAATGCTGAGGCAGAGACATCTTAAACTAGACCTAAGTGACCACACAGTACTGGCCATATGAAGACTAGGGAAGAGCAATACAGGCAGAGAAAATATTGACTGAAGGTCCTCTGGAAGGTATGATGCTGGGTTTGAGAGCAGCAAAAAGAAAACCAGTGAGGTTGGAGGGCAGCAGACTGGGGAGAGGGGTGCAATCGGCAGCTGAAGATGTAGTTAAGGAGTGGGCTTTGTAGGATTTTGTCAACTCGGATTTGGGCTCGTGTTTTAAGTATAACAGAAAAGTTTTGAAAATCATTCAGCAAGAATGCAACTCTATCTGGTTATGTCTTTTTTTTTTTAATTGTATTTATTTATGACTGCACTGGGTCCTTGTTGCTGCACGCAAGCTTTTTCTAGTTGGAGTGAGCAGGGGCTACTCTGGTTGCGCTGCATGGGTTTCTCATTGAGATGGCTTCTGTTGTGGAGCACAGGCTCTAAAGTGTGCAGGTTCAGCAGTTGGAACACATGGGCTTAGTTGCCTCAGGGCATGTGGGATCTTCCCAGAGCAGGGATCAAACCCATGTCCATTGCATTGGCAGGCAGATTCTTAACCACTGGACCACCAGGGAAGCCCTGGTTTTGTCTTTAAAATACCCTGGTGGTGGCATGGACAATAAAACATGAAGGACAAAGGTGGAAATGAAAAGACCAGGTAGGTTGCTGCATTTGGATAGAGAATGGTGGCTTGCAATAAGATTGTCATGGCGGGGACAGAGATAAGGGACTAGATTGAGGCATGTATTAGAGTTACAGTTATCAGGATTTGCTTTTTATTAGATGTGAGCAGAGATGGGAATAAAGGAATGCAGGATACTTCCAGGTTTTCAGCTTAATAGACTAGCTGGATAGTGGTACCATTCATTGAGTTGGGGAAGACTAGGGTAGGAACAGGTTTAGGGGAGAATCAAGATTTTAGTATGAACATACCATGTTTGAGATGCGTGTTAGATTTATAGTATATAAATCAAGTAGGCAGTTAGATAAAGAGGTTAAATCTTATAAGTTATATTTAAACCATGGACTGGGTGAGATTTCCCAGGAGCAGACAAAGAGGGCTCAGGACTGAGCTTTGAAGTACTCAAAACTTAAAGGTAGTGAAAGGAGTAAAGGAGCTGGAGAGGATCCGCCACTGAAGTCGGAAGAAAGTCAGGAAAAGGTGATCACAAACGCCAAGCCAGCACAGTGTTTTAAGACAGGGAGGTTTCAACCATGACAAACGCTGGTGAGAGGTCCTGTAAGATAAGCACAGAGTTCACATTGGATTGGCAAGTTGAAGCTCACTGATGCTCTTGACAGAGAGTTGGAGGCGTGATGCTGGGGAGAAGCCCAGGTGGAGCAGTTTGAGGGAATGACAGGTGAGAAACTAGTAAACTAGTATAGAAAACTCTTTGGAGAAATTTCACTGTGGGGTTGAGACATAAGATGGTCACTGGAGATAATTCCGGACTCCTAAAGCAGATTTTCTGTTTTGTTTCCTTTTATAGATAGGAGATTCTAAAACATTAGTAAACTGTTGGAAATGAATAGAGAGATTGTCATGGTAACGAGAGAGGGCATGGGGCCTAGAGCACAGCGTGGTTATCTCTGCAGTGGAAGGGAAAGTGGGGGTTGTGTTTACAGCTACCGAGAGTCCCATAGACCTAGTGGTGGGGTAATGAGAACATTTCCATCTCTGTTTTCTTGTAGTAAAGGTTGAAGTCAGGTCATGAAGTGTGTATTTGTTGGGAATGGCCATGAACAGTCTTCTGAAGAGTGGGAAAACTTCCCGCTGGGCAATGCATTAGGATGAGCTGGCAGTGCTTGGGTGTTCTGCTGGGTTACAAGCTGCCGAGGGTTTCTGCATAGTATGGTCACCTCATTTTCTGGTGGGTATCCATTTTGAGGAAGCTGTAAAGATTTATCCACAAAACAGTGTTCAAGCACTCACAGATTTCTTTGTAATTGTGTAAAATCTGGTTGCCTAGAACCACACCCAGGCCCTTGTGGGAAAATGCCACTGGCAAGACATTATGAAAGCCATTTCAAGTGTTATTAAGGCTGCTTTATATTACATAGTGCCATAGGGTCAAACAGTATTTGTCTCCTAGGGGACACTATTTTGGCAACAAAGCATTCCTTTTCATAGCACACCTTCACGGTGTGTGCATAAATAGTGCATGTCTAACCTTGGCTTATTTTAAGCATCGCAAATCCAACACTGGATCATTTGTGATTCTTTTGTTCATCCCAGCTTGGTTATGCTTAGGTATAAATATAGCAGTTTTGTTGTTCCTTTACTTCAGAGCACATCAATTTTGATGGGTCTTCAAATCACCTTAACTGCGACTCTTGCCTGTTAGTCACTTAGGCACACATCCATGTGCTCCATGATGGTGTAACCTTGGGCAAGTAACTTTATCTCTATGGACATCAGGGCCCTTATCTACAAACACAAGGGGTTTTATTGAGATGTCCTCCAAGGTCTGTTTTGAGTATTCTGGGGTTTTACGTTCCCATCTGTTTCATTTTGTCTTCAGTTTTTCTGGAGGTGAGAATGAACTATTGATGTCCCCACAGTTAATTTTTAAACACAAATGAATGTTTCTGCCTTTGATCAAGCAGTTGTTTCAGGAAGCAGAGTTATTTCCTTGGCTGTGAAAGACCTGATGGATTGCCACATGGCTTTAGAGCCCAGCTATGTGGCTGACGATGTTTGGCTCTGCAATTGGAGAACTGTGATGGAAATGACCCTGACTGCTCTTGGTCTACGTCTCTTGTGTGTTTACTACCCACAGAATGAATAATGGTCCTGTTTTAGGACATGAAGAGGAAGTTGGGAGAAGGACTACCTTCCGACTTTTTTATCCAGAATCTGTTTTTTCAGATCCTAATCACAGCGACCCTAATACTACGGTGATCCTCACTGCTTTTAAGCCGCTTGATTTAAAGTGGCTGTGGGAACTGTTGACAGGTGGCAAAATAGTAAGTTGGCAAAATCGATCTGTCTTCTGATTTCCTTCAGTTTTTAAATATTTTTTAAAAAGACAACGACAAGTTGTATTTTCTATATTCTTACTTTATTTCAGAACCCTAATGGTTTTTGGAAGGAACCAGCCTTAAATCTGATCTATAAACCTTATCAAATCAGAATATTAGATCCTTACATCACCAGAATGGCAGCATACGAACTGCTTCATTTCCCGAAAGTGTTTCCCAAAAATGAGGTATGTATTTTCCTTCACACAGTTTCAAACTAAAGACATTACTGGGTTGGAATAGAGGGTCTCTGGGAGTCTTAGAAACTAGGTGAGAACCACGACTCATGACGTGACTTCTGAGGGCCACATCTGAGTTAAATGAGATTAGGTTATCTGTGGATTTATCTGTATGTTGTTCAGGTTGCAAGGAAAACAACCTTTTAAGTGTAGTGTTTTTCCTGTCCTTGCAGGGCCCTTCTGGGGTCTCCTTTTAGATGTCCAAGTGGCCCATTTCTCATCGCCTCCTCTTCACTGCTCTACAGGGAGGAGAGTATTGATGGGGGAAGGGGGAGGGGGTGTGTAGTGCTGATGGGCAGGCTGTGTGCAGACAGCAGGATTCTTTAATTCTTTTTAATTACAAGGGATCTCATTGACTTTGACTCTTGTAGCCCTATTTGTCTACATTCCCTATGAAAAAGGTAGTTTAGATCCATACAGTGACAGGCTGTATTTTTCACTTGAAGCTTGAGTAAATGTGTAATGTGATATCTCAGCTGAAAGGAGGCTTTCCTTTTTTGTATTTGGGGAAAATCCAAAGAAGTAAACTTGTATTTTGTTCCTTTTCATTAGCACAATAAAAAAAATTCTGAAATATTACATGCTGAAACAGCTTTTACAAAGGAATTTTTTTTAAAAAGGAAATCATCCTTTTTTTTCTCTGTATAATTCAGATTATCTCCCAAGCTCTTTTGCATTTTTTACATCCTTCTAGACTCTTGTCTGTGCATTTATAAACACAAATACTTTTTTAAAAGTTAATTTTATTGGAGTATAGTTGTTTTATAACGTTGTGTTAGTTTCTGCTATACAGCAAAGTGAATCACTTATACATATACCTATAGCCCTTTCTTAGACTTCCTTCTCATTTAGGTCACCACAGAGCACTGAGCAGAATTCCCTGTGTCGTACAGCAGGTTCTCATCAGTTATCTCTGCTATACACAGTGCCACTAGAGTATATATGTCAGTCCCGATCTCTCAATTCATCCCATCCCTCCTCTCTGCTTGGCATCTGTAACTTTGTCTGTGTCTCTATTTCTATGTAAGTTCATCTATACCATTTTCCCAGAGTCTACATACAAGCAATATTTTTCTTTCTGACTTCCACCTGTATGACAGTCTCTAGGTCCATCCATGTCTGCAAATGGCACTATTTCATTCCTTTTTACAGCAGAGTAATATTCCGCTGTGTATATGTACCACATCGTCTTGCTCCATTTCTGTCAGTGGACATCTAGGCTGCTTCCATGTCCTGGATATTTTAAATAGTGCTGCAATGAGCATTGAGGTGCATGTATCTTTTTGAACTATGGTTTTCTCCAGGTATACACCCAGGAGTGAGATTGCTGGGTTATATGGTGCTTCTGTTTTTAGTTTTTTAAGTAATCTGCATACTCCTTCTCCACAGTAGCTGTATCAATTTGCATTCCCACCAAAGGTAGGAGGGTTCCCTTTTCTCTACATCCTCTCCAGCATTTATTGTTTGCATCAACTTTTGTCTGTACAGTTACAAACACAAGCACTTTTTTGTTGTTGAGTGTAACTTGTGATTATACTATATTGTTCTGCTGTTTCTCCTCTCTAATTAACTCTTCCCCTATTTACAGACCTTTAGTTTTCTAGCCAGCTTTTTTTCCTCTGTAGGTAATGTAGAAATGCATGTGCTTATAGGGATTTTCTGCACACTTGTGTGATTTCTGTAGGAAAGACACCTGGAAGTGGATTTCCGAAGTCAAAAAAGCATAAATATTAAGTCCTGTCTTGCTAATTTTGAGGGAAAGGACAGCTTCTGAATGTATATTTTGTGAATTTTCAACTCTTACTTTCCTAAGTGAGGTAAGATCAGATTTATCCCTTGCTTTTTGCTTTAGGTAGTTCACAGGACGCACAGGAAGCCTCTGGTCTTACTTAGAGATGGTACTAGAACTAGTTATAAGTGCACTGAAATTCCACTAGGGCAGTGTCTGAGAAGCCAAGTGAGGGACACAGCTGTATTTCAGAGGTCAACTGTGTCAGATGCCATCCTGGAAACACAGAAGAGGAAGAAAGCCCGATTGAACTGGGTGAAAGAGAAAGAACATGGGACATGAGTGAATGGAGGCAAATCTTCAATGGAGTTTTGCTGGAATAGAAAGCAGAGGACATAGAAAGGCTGGAAGACATAGGTTCAGGAAGGGTTTTTTGTGGTTGTGATGGCTTTTTAGATAGATATGTTTGTATGCTGAAGGGATGGTTCATTAGAGGGAAATATTGATGATGAGACAGAGGGGATACTTGTAGAAGCAAAATTGTTGAGAAAAAAGATGGGGTAAAATGAAGCGCATGAGTGGAGAGGCTGGCTCTAGGTAGAAACAGGGACAGCTCATCCACACAGGAGTGAACACTGAAAATATGGGTAAAGACAAAAGTAGATTTGGAAGATGATATAGCTCTTGTCTGATTGATTCTGTTTTCTAAGAAAAATGAGGATTAAACTGGCACTTTAAAGTAGGAAGGAAGGTAGAGCTGTTGGATAGAAAGGTATGAGATTGTCATCTTGCAGAGGAGAAATGGGAGTTTACTAGGGGAGTCTAACTGGATTGTTGGACATGACTGAATGCCCACTTGAGGTGGTCATAAATGTAATCTGTGACCAGTCAAGTATGCTGTTTTCTCTGACCTTAACCAGGGTTAAGATTCTGTCAGGGACAATATAGGTTCTGGGGGTGATGGGTGCCAAAGGAAACTGAAGGCCTACATAAGGGAATGACTATAATAGTGAATGGAAAACTCTAAGCTGTGAGGGAAGGAAAGCGAGAACTTGAAATGTGATGGCATCAGTGAGGCGGCATGACTCCTGGGTTTTTAACCCAACCATTAACTTCCTTCCACAGCAGATGGAGAAGCTGTGGTGGAGTCACAGTAGGGCAAGGGGTAAAGAGAAACTTCGGTAAAAAAGGCTGTTAGGCTTTCAAACAAATTTGCTTCCTGGAGTTTGATTTTATTATGCTCCTCTGATTTTTCTTGAAACCATAATTAATCATATGTAATTTCCATGGGATCTGTAGAAAACATTTAATCAAAAGAAAATCTCCTTGAATTTTTGTGTTAAAAAAAAACTTAAAGATATATTTTGTTTTCCCTTTTGAAGGCTACCCTATGAGAATTAAAGCTTAGAATCCCAAGACCCTTCGGTCAAACCTCTATGATAGTACTTTTCAGACATATGTACATGTGAAGGGGATGCTTGGTTTTAGTTAAAATTTAAATTTATCAATTTAAAAATAAAACTGAGTGTGACTTTACTATGTATGTACATCTGAAATCTTCATTTTCTAGTCAGATCCTCACCTTGGCAGTTTGTTATTGAAGTTACTTGATTAAAGCCATCTTTCCCTAGAGCTGAATTATCAGCATTATGAAAGAGAACTATTTTCTGGCTAAATGATTTGAAGCCTTTTAGTATGATTCTGTCAGTGAATTAAGTGGTTCTTACATTTCATACATGGGTTTAATATTCTCAGGCTTTGCTTTTTCCACAAGTTGCTGGACTTGATGTGTTTTTTAAATAAGGCGGCAGCATCCTTTTCCTCAAGCCTTCATCTGATAGTTGTCTTCTGGACTAGTACTGCAGTTAGGTTTTACTTGAAAGACTTTCTAAGATTTCAACCAACACTTTATAGAGTTAGGATATTAACTTGGCACTTGAGCCTTGGGGCATGATGAAGGTTGAAGTTAAGGTTTTGTCTCAATGAAATGCTCAGAAGATGCTGTAAGATGGATCACCCAAATAGGCTTTGGAAACAAGTACCTTGTGTGGACTTTTTCCCCTAAATTTTCATTTCCTCCCCCAGAAACCCAAACACCCAACCACAGGCATTATTGCCATTACACTGGCATTTCACATATGTCATGAAGTTCACCTCGCTGGCTTTAAGTACAACTTTTCTGACCTCAAGAGCCCTTTGCACTACTATGGGAATGCCACCATGTCTTTGATGAGTGAGGTAAGCTTGTATATTCCACCGTTTCACCCTCTCATTTTACTTAGGGAACATGTTTTGATAGGTTGATGGCTTAATAAGGGTTTACAGAGATAGCACGTGCTGAAATTAGGAATGGGGTCCAGAGTTCTTAACTACAGCAACAGCTCCCAATCTGTTGGCCTCAGACCCTTGGAAGAATCTTATCAAACCTACATAGGGACCAAGCCTTACCTTAGATGCTGTATTTGATGCACTGTATGAAAAGATAGAAACCTGTTGTTTGAGATATGACAAATTCACCTAAAAGCATGGCCATGATCATACTAATTATTTTCATGGAGTTTTTCAGTTAAGTAGATGGGAAGGTCTGTAATTTTTTAACCTCATGAGAGAATCTTCATGGTCAGAAAAGTTGTAAACGTTTATACTAGATCATTTTTCTCTTGAATGGGAATTAATAACGGTAGATTTGATCCTTAAATTTTTACTATGAATGAGAATGAACTTCCTATTTTCCTAATAACTTAGATTAGTGGCACAAGTGATCGGAGTTAAAATATTACATGTACATTTTAACGTTGAACAATAAATGATTTATTATTAAGTATATGGATATATCCCATGAAATGAAAACAATCTCCTTAAATCCTCATCCCTAAATACTATGTAAGCTGAATAAGTGGAATTATTCAGGTTAGATCTTGTCAATTTAGTTTCTAGATTTATACAGTAATTCAGTAGACCAGGGTTGGGTTCTTTACTGGCTCAGAGGTTAAAGCATTTGCCTGCAATTCAGGAGACCTGGGTTCAATTTCTGAGTCGGGAAGATTCCCTGGAGAAGGAAATGACAACCCACTCCACTATTCTTGCCTGGAGAATCCCATGGATGGAGGAGCCTGATGCACAAAGAGTCAGACTCCACTGAGCCACTTCAATTCAGAAGATGATGTGAAGGAGCCTCTTACTTAAGTGATGGTTTAAGTGGAAAGAGTGGGCTTTTAGGGAAGGCTGGCCAAAGAATAAGCAGTGAGAAACAATAGATAACAAAAGTTCAAGTTCATGTCACTTGTTACTTGAGGTTTTTTTATATATATATAGCATATTCCATTGTTGCCGCTGTTAATATCTTCAGACTGGGATAGACGGTGACTTTTGTTTTTCTTCTTTAGAATGAATATCACAATGTGACTGCGGAGCAGCTCTTTCTGAAGGACATTATAGAAAAAAACTTTGTAACTGACTTGACCCAAGAGTAACCCTACAGACTCAGAAGATAATGCTAACAGTATTAGTTTTATTTTTATACTGCAATTTTTAGTTTATTTTTAAATATGTTGGATGTACTTGTCAAGAAATTATGTGTATCAAGTCTGTTGCTGCCTGGTGATTCATAACCACCAGCTTAATTTCTGTGAATATATTTAATTTATGGAAACCAAGATGTTAAGATATCAGGGAAAGTGAACATTTCATTGCATTGTTTAAAAATAAGCTAGTTTTCTGAGGTGTTTTTAACTATAGTTAGTTCATCTTAGACTTCTGAAGGGACGCTGACTTCCTACTAAGTAAGGGGGATTAGTTTACTACAACACATTTTGAATGTAACAGGACATTTTGAGAAGTTCATCTGGCTACTGTAATTGGTAGGGAACTGGGGTGCGATGTAGTGTACTGGACCCACTTCAGGTGTATAACTCTAGTTCCTTTTAGTTATACCCGAGGAACCAGACTGGAATCTTAAACCAGACCTGAAGTGTGGACGGTTATGGAAATCTAAGATCATACTGGCTGAATTAAGCATTTTTCTCCTGCAATTAAGTAAACCATGATTATGATCAGTAGTTTGGTAGGATGATTTTCTTTTTAAATCAAAAGAAACAGGATAAACGTGAAACTCTGGATAAGTAAATAACCAAAGACTGCAATTCTTAAAAGTCTGGTGACTTCATTATTTTAAAGAAATAAAGTTTATACAAAGAAGCTGAAGTAGGCAAGCTCAAGGAGAAAATTCGTAAGCAGTATTTTTTGCCTGGCTTATTAATTCATTACATTTTTGAAGCTTATTTGAAGTAAAGTAAAAAAGACAAGAGACAAAGAAGACAAGAACAAGTAAACCTTTAAGAGTCAAGCTGTTTCTGGATTTCAGTGGCACTTTCATGGCAAAACCAGCTGTCCACACGATTCAGTCACATCTTCAAATGGAAAGCTTACCTAGGGTGCACCAGGAAAGACTTGTGGGATGCAGACAAGCCAGTTGGACTACAGTGGTGAGCCAGTCTCCCTTTTCACTTTACTGACTATAATCAAAGGTTATTGGCGGGGTGGGGGACAGTGGGTGAAGACAGCAGTAGAAGTTACATGGTTAGAATCAAAAGCTGTCAGAAGAGGCATGTGGAGAAAGAATTGGTATCATTGGGAGACAATGATAATTATCGCTGACAACCTACCTCTCCAAAGAGGGTGTATAAATATTAGGTCAGAAACAGGAATAAATGACATACTTGAAAGTGGTGTTGGGAGAAACTAGTAGCTGACTGAACTCAGACCTACATGTTGAATATAAACTCTGTGCTGTTAATTCCAGCATATGTTCACACATACCATCTCATTTGAACTTCTAATAACTCAGGTGGAAAAGCCATAGCTGATCATTTCCTCATACCGCACAGCCGGGGCCCACAGCTAGACTGTGGATGCTGAGTCTGGCTTTAGAAACAATGGTGCTGGCTACAGAAAAAGTTAAAAGTCAAACACTAATGGTGGCATTTTCAAATATTACTGTAAATACTATAACACTGGCCATAACATTTCTAGCTGATCTTAAAATTGAGGAATCTGGCATTTTGTATAGGACGAGAATTGGTTACAAACCTCAAGGTTTAAAAAAAAAAAAAGGAACAAGACACATATATACAATTTATTAAAAACACATGAACACATTAAAATCTATTTATACAATCAAATTCTAGCAACATATACAAATACTGAGTGACTACAGTACATGCCGAGGTAAGAAAAGTACATTCTGGGAGAATATCACTGACACTCAAAGCCATTTTTATTTCCAATACGTATTTCAATATATGTTTTGTTTCTACCTTTCCCAGTGCCAAAAAAGAAGAGGAGGAGATGAGAAGAAGAAACTAGTTACAAGTTGGATTATATGAGAACTGGTGCCACAGTTGACCTAAAAATATCCAACTCTTCCTTAGATATTGCAGGTTAGGGATTTCAAGTTCAGAACCAAAAGGCATAGCCAGTAGGTAATTTTTTTTTAAATAAAACTTCACTGATTTCTCTTAAGAGGGTTGAAAAGCTTTTATTGTCCCACCTAATCTAGTTGTTCTTTCTAATCCTATTATCTGACATGGTGTTTTCCTATAACCCTCTTGCTCTCCAGGTTACAATGTGGAGCCCAGGGAAAGAGGTTCAAGCTTTATTACATTCCACAGAATTATGGCCACGTTCATATTTAAATAAGCTCATTTTCTGCTCCCTCTTGTGGATGGGAGGGAGAAGGGCAAATGTATACATAACATTTTCAATTACTGTATAAATCTACTCGAACCATTTCAACAGCAAATAAACCCATTGTTCAATGCAAAGTGCAAATAGCGAAACGTGAACTTAAATAACTGGGTTGGACCCTACATACACATAGGATCTATTTAGATTTACAGCTTTTAATACAATATAAATCAGCATTCACAATATCTTACCTTTAACTGTGCTGGTTCCTAAGATCAAGTAACAGCGAAGTCAGTGTAATTTTATGAAACCTTAAGGGCCACATTTCCTGTACCACTGTCTGATTCTATTTTTATAACTGCATTAACAGGAAAAAATTTAACCCAGTAAGTCACAGTGACTTTTTTTTTTTTAACATGTTTCAAGCAAAGAATAAAAAATCAAGGGAATTTTGTAAAAAATGGTTACCTTCACATTTTCAGTTGTTACTTGATTGTCTCCAAAGCTGTATATATATCAGACATAGTAACGTTAAAAAACAAAAAAAACTCTAATATGAAAACGAATTAAAAAGTACAAACCAGAACAACCTTTTGTATCAGGCTCAGCTCTTCATGTGGAAAGTAAAATATATAATAGTAGTTAAAAACTAGATATTTTATAAAAATTATTGGTAGTTCAGGGACAGCACAGTGGCAACATATGAATCAAGTCTTAAAACATGCATTATTTAAGAAAACATTTGCTTCTCAAAAAAAAAAGTTCTATGGGAAAACAATCAGGTACGCACAATTAAAAATAGCAAGCGTCTTTGGAAAAAAGAAATAGTTACTGAACTGATTTCTCTTAAAGCTTCAAATAGGCATATGATTTTAGAAGATTTTTGTATACTAAGGATGAATAAAAAAATAAAGCGATTGGTTTGGTTTACTCTCTTCCCACCTGGAGGGGGATGACTACATTAATATATGTGCTTTACACATTCATACCTGTTTTAATAAAAGTTCAACATCTGTGCTTTTTGTTTCAAATATTTTGAAACAAAATGTGTATTGGTTTTTCAATGAATAAAATTATGCCTCAAAAGTCTGTTGGAGAAAGGAAAAGCAACTGAAAATAAGACCAACAAAATCATACAACTAGAACGCAGGGAGGCTGTAGAATTTGGCAGTTCTGTTTTGGAGCAACGTTTTCCAATACTGAAAGAAAGACTCATGGAAACAAGCAAAATGAACACTGTGTACAGTTGGTTAAATTTAGCAAATTCTGCCATCATCTGGCGGTATAGCCTAAAAGAAACAACTAGAACCTGATGGGGAAGTACATTTCAACATTAACTATAAACTAGGGGATGTAAAATTGATATATACTTTAATCATATAGTTAGCTTCTCATATCATCTTACCAATCTAAAGACTTCTAAAGATGGTTTTTACACTAAGGCTAGTAAACGGCAGATGATGTCTATTTCAGTCATTTAAACTACTTCTGGGTGACCAAAGCTGCCCAGAGGTATCAAAAACAAGACAGGGATTTTCCTTTGCTAAGATGCTAAAAAGTTTGTTCCCTCTGTTCCCTGTGATACAGGAGACTACTCACACCCCCGACCACATGGATGGCATAATCACACAGAGCCGAAAAATACATGCTGGGTTTGCATTTCTTACTGTGGGAAAATATTTATTTCACTAAAAACAATAAATACTTTGAGAGTCAAAGAACAGTCTGTATATAAAACCAAAACAATTTGGTTACTTTTGTGGAGGGGAGGTAATTTATACGATTCCTGAGGAACAGTTTTGCTTTTCATGTTGAGAAATATTAAGTGGGTATTGTTTACAGTGTTCACGTTTAGAAGTCCTTAACT
The DNA here is from genome assembly GCA_006410935.1 of Redunca redunca. Taxonomy (NCBI): domain Eukaryota; kingdom Metazoa; phylum Chordata; class Mammalia; order Artiodactyla; family Bovidae; genus Redunca; species Redunca redunca. Next base: position 75,696 of record SJYQ01096449.1, on the reverse strand, counting down.
TTTCACACTCTCCTAGGAAGAATTCCATTGCAAATAAAGTCTGGAGCAGAGGATCTCCTTTCTAGCTTTTTTAATTTATAAAGTTGTTCCTGTTTCCGCATGAAGACACTAGGGGATCTAAATTAATGAGATTGATAGAGCAAGCATCACCCACTAAAAAAACTCAGGCATTTATAAACATGAGAATGGGGCAGGCCACCAAGGGCCCCAGGTGGAACAAGCAAGGGATGAGACCAGGTCATGCACTGTGAAATGTTTAAGTTCGTTAGAGTGTCAGAAAGTGAAAAATCACTCTGCTCACTACAGGTCAGTTTCCCAGCTACAGCTCTTCCTAAGGAAAGATGGATAAATATATAATGCTGCAATCAAAACAATGATTATATCAATATATAGTTTTTAAATTCAGAAAGCAATACAAGAATAGAAGAGGAAGAAATCACAATAGTACCCACCTTTCACAAATTGCTGTTTCAAGCCATTAGACATTTTAAGAACAGTACCATGCATTATTGCCAAAAAGGCTTAGAGAGCCATCTTGAGTTCATCAATGTACCTGCAGCATCAGTAATAAATACTCAGTGATTTTAAATTTCTTTGAAGTGCATAGTAGGGAGCCTTTTCTGTATAAAATAGTGTTTTACAGTAGTAACAAACAAGATGTTTAAAATTTCATAGGCAAGCAGTAACTGTGCCACAGTAACCCTTTTAAAGCAAGATGGTAAGATTAGTAGTTTTTGTACCTCGGTCATCACACTTCCCCCAGCCACATCCGTGACAGATATATAATACGTTCTACCACTAATACAACAACAACAAAAAAGGCCATGTGCTTTAAAATGATGCTTTGTAAAAAGCAGCATCACCTTCAAAGGACTTCTTTAAAAACATCCCATTCACCCTCCTTCCCTGCTTCTGATACCTCCTGCGTGCTCTGCGGCACCTGGTACACCAGTTCATCCGGGGCACTTGGGCCCGGCTTACCCCCTTTCGGGGTATCATACTGGGCCTGCGCCGAGGAGCAGCTGTCGGTCCTGGAGAGGAGAGTGTTGTATGTTCCCACCGAGGCGGGCGGTTGGTTCCCTGCAGCTTTGAAAGTGGAAGTTGAGGGCAGGCCAGCTGCAGCTGAGGGGTGCCCGGACATGTCCATGATGATTGGGGTTGCGTACTCGGGCCCGGTCACTGGCAGTGGTTCTGCATAGGCGTGGTAAACTTCTTGCACTGGGGAGCTGTAGGGATCGAGGTCAGCATACCCTGCTTCTTTTCCTTCTTCTGGTTTAAAGGTAGACCTCTGATGGAGGGGGCCCACAATTCCTCCCACAAGTGGCTGTGCGTACTCTGGGTGTCACAGAACACAAACAGAAAAGTTCTCTCATTAATGCCACAGGCTTACCCTGAAAACACACACATCTTTATGGCACGTGTGCTGTCATGGAGACGGATGGGTTTTCCTGCAAGAAGAAACTTCAAAATTAAAAAAGATGTTATCTCAAGGTAATGTGTCAATGTGCCAGAAAGCTTCATTCATGGAATTCTGTATAAAGAGTGTATGTGTTCTTCAGATTTATAGATAACTATTTCATTCGAAAATAAATAGTCCATTACTGTATTGGTCTTGGAAAATAATTTCATGTTTTTCTTTTTCAAATATTAGGAAATGTTTAAAATATACACTGGGTTAATAGGATAAATACCGAGGCCACTGTGTCTTTCCTGCTCTCCTTTTAATACTCCCAAACTCCCAATAAAACCAAATGAAATTCCAGATAAGCAGACAAAATGCCCAAAGTTTTTAAGAAATGAATACCAATTTTATGGATAGAACATCTGAGACACAGAAATTACTCTCTCGAGGTCTTTTTTAAAAAGTGGTTCTACATTTGGAAACCAGCTCATCTCCTACACATGAAAAAGATAAAAGATACTGTAAATACCAAAGCACTTTGCAGCAAGCACAGCAGTTTCCCCTCGAGCCCGGGCTGTGCTATAATTACCTGCAGAGTCCGTCTGCAGCATGGTGGTGACCTCTCTCGGACTCAAGTGGTTCACCTCGCTACTGCTGTAGCGAACTGGGGTTTCCTCGTGCTCCACTGATTTGGCAGGAAGAAACTGCTTCATTCCTTTCCACCAACCTTCATTGTGATCATAAGCAAGAGAGACCATTAAAGAGAAAGCTATGTTTGAAATGATAACAGTATACGAAGGGAGAAATCTTGCTGCATTTAAGCCATTTCTATAACAAAGATCTATAAAATGAGCCTTGATGATCAAGACTTTTTTTTAAAAAAATGAGGTAAAATACACATAATATAAAATTTTCTCTTACCCATTTTTTTTTTTTTTTTTTTGGCTGCACCCACACAGCTTCCAGAATCTCAGTTTCCTGACCAGGGATTGAATCCAGCAGTAGTGGAAGCCTGGAATCCTGACCACTAGGCACCAGAGAACTTTCTGAACCATTTTTAATTAAGCAGCTCAGTGATATTACATATGTTTACATTGTTGGGCAACCCTCACTCCAGCTATCTCCGTCTTGTGAAACTGAGATTCCATATCCATGAAACAGTAATTTCTGATTCTCTCTTCCCCTCAGTCCCTGGGACCAGCACTCTACTTGGTCTTTAGAGTACTATATATAAGTAGTACCTCGTATAAATGGAGTCATATGTTATTTTTCTTTTTGTGACTGGCTTATTTCACTTAGCATAAAGTCCTTAAGGTTCATCCACATTGCAGTATATAGTGCAGACTTTCCTTTGTTAAAGCTTAGCATTCCATTTTATGTGTATACAGCATTTTGCTTATCCATATACTAGTGGATCGATACTTGGGTTGCTTCCATGTTTTAACTATTTTGAATAATACTGCTATGAACATGGAAGTAGAAATATTTATTCAAGACTCTTCTTTCAATTCTTTTGGGTATATACCTAGAAGTGGAATTGCTGGATCATACAGTAATTGTCTTTTTAACTCTTTGAGGAACTGACCAAAAAAACACCTACTTTCCAAAGAAGCTGTACCATTTTACATTCCCATCAACAGTGCCCAATGGCTCCAATTTCTTCACATCCTTGCCAATACTTGCTATTTTCTGTTTTTCTCCTATTCTCTATTTTCTCTCATCTAATCTTTATTTATATTTCTTCCCAGTAGCTCTGGGTTTAGTTTGTTCTTCTTTTTCTAGTTCCTTAAGTTGTTCAAGCTTATTTTCTGCTTTGATAGACTATCCAATGCAAAGCAGAACATGGTGCAAATTTCTATCAAAAGCAATACACTGAAGCAAACCACTGCTGTTATAGTGCAGCCAGGCAGTTGTTATAGCAGTGGTTTTTAATACATTAATAAGTTCAAAGAATTTGAAGATTAACCCTGGGGTGGGGCGTGGTTGGGACAGCGGCACAGGATCTGACCTCGCCACTGCTCTTTTCTGCCCTAGTCACAGTGAACTCTCTGGACTCCAGTCATTCCAGTGAGGCTGGGGAAGTGGGAGACCCGCAGAAGGCCCCTGCTGTCACCTGCAGCAAGCTGCCACCTGCCACACAGAGTAGGAATCAGAAGGAACGACCACTCATGGCAGAGATGGCAGACTAACTCCACTGGGACAAACAGCCACAGCAGAGTGACCCAGGCTGTCACAGAACCACAGTCCCTACCTCTCACCTAGTGTGCACGTACACACACAGAAAGCTGGTCTCAAGACAGAGACGTACATGGAGGCAAATCAGACAAGTTTTCCAGAAGGAAAAGAGCAAAGCGTGTGTTATGAGAAATTCTTATAACGAAATTCCATCTCATTACTTAGCAACTACAGGAGATTTTTACAGAAAAGAAACAGAACAGAAGAGGAATGCCATTTTTCTATCAGTGCCAGGGAGTTAATGGGGGCCTGAAAATGGCTTTCCTCTTCTACTGTCGCCCCCTACAGGGCAGGGCTTCCCTCTGCTAGAAAGAGATACAAAGCCGTAAATTACCTGCCCGATCCCAGTATGGTAAGTCATAGGTGCCTTTAGTTTTTTTCTTTCTGGAAAAATACAGGAAAAAAAAAAAAAGCAAATAGAGTGAATTCACTAGTAAGAAAGCTCTGAAACAGTAAGATAAACACTCAAAAGTTAATAATTAGTCAAGAGTACACACTGCTACTTGCTGATCTACCCGGGGGAGACCTCTTTTACATTTGACTTTCAAAGTTGCCATGGCTGAACTCTGGACTCTCGATAAATATTAAGCAACTATCTGCTGACAGAGTTATTTTGTTACCCAACTATTTCCCACTCAAAAAGGATAAAGAGATTTTTTTTTAAGACTGATTCTGTAGATAAAAAAGCTGAATCAAACCAAAGACCCAACCCTGACATGTGGATTATGATGGGGAAATCCTGTTAGGTTTGTTTTGGTTTCAAATAAAATTTCACAAATCTGTTGATTCGTCAAGTTCACAGGACAATAACACAACCCTTTTCTTCTGCACTGTTATTATTTTCTCAGCTTACTGTTTTTTCCCTATGGTCCTTTGCCCCTGAGAAGTTTAAAGTGTCACACATACCCTTAACTGCGTAGACCTGATTCCTCTACCCTGCCCGGGACAAGCCACACCATCACTAACAGTGAGAGAGCTGAGGGCTACGCGGGCTGTGGAGAAGGTTCTCCTTAGCCCACTTCTCAGAATTCAGAATATCTTTCACTGGAGAAACTTCCCTGGCATTAAGAACTGCTATCTACAGAGAAAAATATCAAGCACACGAAAGGACATTTTCTGGTTCAAGAATGTAAATCTAATTAAAATAATGCTCTGCAAGCTACAGAGAAAGAAGCTGTTCCATCGTTATAAATGAGCTCAAGAGGGTTATGTGATTTGCTCATGATCACAAATGAGGCTTCCTCAAAAGCCCAAGGTATGTGCCTTTCCTACTTGGAAACATTCTTCTCCAGTATAAGACTGTGTTTTTATTATTGATACTAAAAGCTTCCTCATTTAAAAGTATGGCTATATTTAAAATATAATACGTCATTATTTCAAGGAAGTATAGGGTAAAATTTGTGGATAAGAAGGTAGGTGCTGAAGTTGTCCAGTGGTTGTACTATAAAATAGCATTGCATATTCTTGATCTCAAATGAAAAAGCTTCAGGCTGTTTATTCATGACATGTAAAGTACTTAGAACAGTGCCCGGCACGGGTCAGGGAGTCAGTAAGTGGCAGCTGTTTTTTTTATTACTTTTCTCCTGGCTACCTTCATAAGCCCCTTAACAACAGTTTCTCTTTGCTCCTTGTCACAAAGCCAGTTGTCCGCAATTTCATCCACTTAAGTTCTTAAAAGTAACCTTAATTCTGCAGTTCCGACCTTCTGTCCTGAACAGGCTCACGTTCCATCTACCTCTCTGTGGAGTCTGAATGTCCACAGAGTCCTCTAGACACCATCCCAAACTCATCTCAGGACCTGCCTCTGGGCTCTCAACAGTTCTGCTTCCCGTTCCTCACCCCCCAGCCCAGGGCTTTAACCGTAGATGATTAGACCTGATCAGCTGACTGTCAGAGGCCTGGACCAAATCCCCACCTTGCCACGTGTTGACCAGGTGACCTCGGCAACTTACTCGTGCTCTCTCAGTCTCACTTTCCTCTTCTGTAAAATGGGATCTGTAACAATACCTGCTTTACAAACTGGCTAAGTGCGGTAAGCATGTACGGCATTTAGAATCATGCCTAAAGTCAGCATTCCATTTGATTTTGTATAAGGATTTGCCACTAGTGTTCTCATCACCACTAGTGCTGCTGTCCCCTTGCCTGACAGCAGCGTGGACTTCCCTTCCTGGACTCTCCTACAGCCCTGTTCCCTCCTTCCCCTCCTCACCCTCCCTCTCCATGCTAAGCTGTCAGTCCTGCAGACAGGGTCCTTCCTCCTGTGGAACACACTGTAGTCAGTCCTGTTTTGATGGGATTTCTTTTGTGTTACAATTCCTACTCCTCTTGTGTGAAACTTACAGGATTTAAGCTATTTATGACGCGTGCGCGCGCGTGTGTGTGTGTGCGTGAGTTGCTCAGCTGTATCCAGCTCTTTGCGACTGCATGGACTGTAGCCCAGAAGGCTCCTCTGTCTATGGTATTCTCCAGGCAAGCATCCTGGAGTGACTTGCCATTCTCTCCTCCAGGGGATCTTCCCAATCTAGGAAGTGAACCCAGATCTCCTGCATTACAGGCAGATTCTTTACCAACTGAGCTACCAGGGAAGCCTGTACGACTCGCTACCTAGTTCAGAATGGGAGTCCCAGTGGCCAAGGTGAACTTTCCTAAGAGCTGTTTTGAAACGTCTGCTGTAGGGTTGCCAGTGTCTTAGAGTGGTAAACTGAGAACGTTACATCAGAGCAGAAGTTTGATGGGCCATGTACAGCACAGGAACAGACAGAGAGACCGAAGGAGTCAGGACTCCTCCCCTGGGTAACAGTTACTCCTTAAGAGGAGACCACTGAGCTGAGTGACCTGAAGGCTCTTGGCTGGAGGCCCTGACCCCATGCACGTGGACGCTGCCTGTGGCCCTGCTGGGGCCAAGGCCTGCAGCTGGACCAGAGACTGCTGCTGTTGGTGCCAAGACGCTCCTTCTAGACTGCTCCTTGGAGTGGTTCCCTACTCTACCTACCTGAGTTCTGTGCTAATTACATGTCACAAACCCAGTGACTTGTTGAATACTGGCTACTGTTTTATCTCCAATCTTGTGATTCCTACCTGCCCTGACAGCTCGGCCTGTGGCCAGCAGGCTCCATGGTGGATGGCTCTCCGCAATGTATTCTCTCCCACTGGACAAACTTTGGGGCTCACCAGAGGACTCCCACCAGAGAACTCACATACTTGGTACAGAGTCAGAGCGCAAATATGTAATGGCTAAACAAATGAGCTCCCTCCAAACCTGTTAGTCACCAGAGCTGCCCCACTGCTGTTATCTCTACTGGTCTAACTGCACAAGCCAGAAACTGGAGTGAATCCTAGATCCTCCTCCTCCTCTGGCAAGCAGCCCACCAAGTCCCCCACTGACACCACTGGCAAGCTTCTCCCCCTCATGTCTCCCCTTTCTCCCCCTCATGTCTCCCCCTTCTCCCCCTCATGTCTCCCCCTTCTCCCCCTCATGTCTCCCCCTTCTCCCCCTCATGTCTCCCCCTTTTCCCCCTCGTGTCTCCCTTTTCTCCCCCTCCGGCCTC
>SJYQ01096449.1:0-67152 GCA_006410935.1 Redunca redunca | reverse complement strand
TTCTCCCCCTCATGTCTCTCCTTTCTCCCCCTCATGTCTCCCCTTTCTCCCCCTCATGTCTCCCCCTTCTCCTAGAACTGCTGCGTTATGTTCTTGCCTGGCCTTGCTGCCGCTGCTATGTCGCTGTCGCTTCAGTCGTGTCCGACTCTGTGCGACCCCATAGACGGCAGCCCACCAGGCTCCCCCGTCCCTGGGATTCTCCAGGCAAGAACACTGGAGTGGGGTGCCATTTCCTTCTCCAATGCATGAAAGTGAAAAGTGAAAGTGAAGTCGCTCAGTCGTGTCCGACTCTCAGCGACCCCATGGACTGCGGCCCACCAGGCTCCTTGGTCCATGGGAGTTTCCAGGCAAGAATGCTGGAGTGGGGTGCCATTGCCTTTGCCTGGCCTTAGTAGTTTCCTAACTCATCTCTCTCTTTTCTACTCTCTTGTCTCTTCAATCCACCCTCACAAACTGCTGCCACCATTTTCCTACAGTCATCTGATAATATCACCTGCCTGCTGAACACTGCTCAAAGTCTTCCACATCTACAGAAAGCCCTTCCTGGTCCAGACCAGGCTGCATTTCTATGAGTCTCCCCGTGCTCCCCCATGCCAAGCCCCTGTGAGACAGCTCACTATTCTGCCTACATCCCACATCTCCGTACCTTCTCCCAAGCCATGCCCTCAGTCTGGGCCATTCTCTCTTCTTCTATCTAGCTAAAATCAACTCCTCCTTTAAGGGCAAACTTGTCAAACATGAGGATTACTCTTTTCTGGAAAACAGGTTTCAGGTAACTCTCAAGATTCTCGCATCTGTGTTCCTCTGCACTTCACGTACAACTCATCAAGCCAAAGTATAGTGGTCAATCTGCCAGACATCTGGAGATAAGAACGGTGCTTCATGTTTCATTCTCTCAGTAAATGTTACTCAGTATCTATTATACCTTACTACTGTGTGTAACCCAGTGTGTAACACAAAGTTTGATGTAATAAAGGTACTCAATAACTTATTACGAGATTGAACTTACTCATTTTTTATGGGAATAAAGGAGAAATGTACATATTTTTATTTTAATGACCACCTTCACTCTTACTCTCAAAAGGGTTCATCATCTATATTTAGTGCTATTTCATATTTGGAAACACCCCCTCTAGGACCAGTCAGGTGAACCAGTTTTGCACTAACCTGTTTCTCCAATGCCAAGCACACACTAGTATGAGAATGAGAGTGGTGAGCACCATGACCAACACAGGGACCAGGACCGCGGCCAAGGCTACATCTGAAAAACAGCAGCAGACAAAAACACACTAACACCAAAGAAAGGATCATTTAGGAGAAGAGTACAGATTAACCGTATCATCATTCAAAGTTTTTCTAGCTCAAAAAAAACGCACCATAGTTTATGCCATGAGAGTGGGCACAAGTGGTAACTGTAGACATTTCACAGATACAGGGAAGTTTGTTGCATTGTTTGCTCCACCACTGTATGTTTTTAAAATACCAAGACAGATTAAAAGACAAATGATAAACCGGAAAATATTTTCGGCATATGTGACAAGAAGTTAATAATAGTTAACCTATTACGGAATTTACAGTAAAAAGTAAACAGAAAGGTCAGCAGAGATGAAAAAGCAATGTGTTAAGAAGCAAAGAATTCAATGCTGAGGTACACTAAAAGCATATCGGGGAGCACGATGCTGTAGATTACGTGCATTACCTGATTGAAGAATATGAAGATGCTTACAAGAAACAGTTCTCTCAGTACATAAAGAACAACGTACTACAGACATGATGGAGGAGATGTATAAGAAAGCTCATGCTGCAATACGAGAAAATCCAGCATATGAGAAGAAGCCTAAGAAAGAAGTTAAAAAGAAGAGGTGGAAATGTCCCAAAATGTCACTTGCTCAGAAGAAAGATCAGCTTCCTTCCAGTTCAAGAACAGGCTGCCAAGAGTTAATAAACCAAACCTCAATTTGCTATCAAATTTTTCAGATAAAGACGATAATAAACTTATTGAACAAGCAAAAAAAAAAAAAAAGTGAGCATTAAACATGTTCACCTCACTAGTAATCAGAGAAATAGAGCTCAGACAAGAATAAGATGTTATTTTTGCTTATCAAATTGGCAAATATTTAAAAGAACAACTAATTGCTGAAGAGGATCTCAAGAAACAGGTATTTTGATGGGACTATAACTATCATTCTGATCTGCATTTTGGGGCAAAATTTATAAAAAGGTGTTACTTGACAATTCTCTATGCAGAATTATTCTTAGGAGAAAATTATAATGGCATTCAAAGATGTACCTTTAAAGATCTTTGCTACTGTATCTGCAGAAGAGTGAAAACTGGGAAGTAATACAAATGCTCAACAATGAGGGGGAGGAAGTAAATCACTGTATCCTCCTTATAATAAAATATTACCTAGATACTGGAAGTGACGGCAAAATAGTTACAGATGTGAAAAGATAACAACAGAGTACCAAGTTGTTGTTCAGTTGCTAAGTTGTGTTCCACTCTTTGGGACCCCAGGGACTGCAGCCCGCCAGGCTTCCCTGTTCTCTACCATCTCCTGGAGCTTGTTCAAACTCATGTCCATTGAGTCGGTGATGCCATCCAACCATCTCATCCTCTGTTACCCATTTCTCCTCTTGCCTCCAATCTTTCCCAGCATCAGGGTCTTTTCCAATGAGCTGGCTCTTTGTATCAAGTGGCCAAAGTATTGGAGCTTCAGTATCAGTCTTCCCAGTGAATATTCAGGGTTCATTTCCTTTAGGGTTGACTGGTTTGATCTCCTTGCTGTCCTAGGGACTCTTGAGAGTTTTCTGCAACACCACAGTTTAAAAACATCAATTCTTCGGCACTAAGCCTTTTACTGTCCAGCTCTCACACCTGTACATGACTACTGGAAAAACCATAGCTTTGACAATACACATCTTTGTAGGCAAAGTAATGTCTCTGCTTTTTAATACACTGTCTAAGCTTGTCATTGTGTTTCTTCCAAGGAGCAAACATCTTGTAATTTCATGGCTGCAGTCACCATCCACAGTGATTTTGGACCCCAAGAAAATAAAGTCTATCATTGTTTCCATTGTCTCCCCATCTATTTGCCATGAAGTGATGCAACCAGATGCCATGATCTTCATTTTTTGAATGTTGAGTTTTAAGCCAGCTTTTTTACTCTCCTCTTTCACCTTCAACAAAAGGCTTTTTAATTTCTGTCATAAGGATGGTGTCATCTGCATTTCTGAGGTTATTGATATTTCTCCTGGCAATCTTGATTCTAGCTTGTGATTCATCCAGACTGGCATTTCACATGATGTATTCTGCAAATAGTATTAAGTACTTAATACTTAACACTATTGAAACCAAAAGCATGTATGAACAAGGCAGAAATCAACACAATGCTGGAGCCTGCGGGAACTTGGAGATCACTTAATCACTTATCACTTAATAAGGGGATTAAGTGGTCTCACTCTATAGATAAAGAATCCTGGGTAGAAAATGGTCTGCTTAAGTTCATCTGTATGGAACAACTGATTGGTTGTTCAAAAAGGAGTAAGACAGGGCTGTCTGCTGTTGCCCTGTTTGTTTAAGCTATAAACTGAGCACATCATGAGAAATGCCAGACTGGATGAGTTACAAGCTGGAACCAAAATAGGCAAGAAAAACATCAACAACCTCATGACAAGCACATGATACCACTCTAATGGCAAAAAGCGAAGAGGAACTAAAGAGCCCCTTGATGAGGGTGAAGGAGGAGAGTGAAAGAGCTGGCTTAAGACTAAATATTAAAAAAAACTAAGATCATGGCATCTGGCCCCATTACTACCTGGCAAACAGAAGGGGAAAAGGTGGAAATAGTGACAGATTTCCTCATCTTAGGCTCCAAAATCACTGCAGACGGTGAGTCCAGCCATGGAATCAGAAGACAATTGCTTCCTGGCGGGACAGTGATGACAAACCTAGACAGTGTGTGGAAAAGCAGACACATTGCTCTGCTGACAAAGGTCCATACAGTCAAGGCACTAAGCCTTTTACTGTCCAGCTCTCACACCTGTACATGACTACTGGAAAAACCATAGCTTTGACAATACACATCTTTGTAGGCAAAGTAATGTCTCTGCTTTTTAATACACTGTCTAAGCTTGTCATTGTGTTTCTTCCAAGGAGCAAACATCTTGTAATTTCATGGCTGCAGTCACCATCCACAGTGATTTTGGAGCCCAAAATCCCAGTGGTTAGGTACAGTTTTGACAGCTGGACTGTAAAGAAAGCAGAATGCCGAAGAATTGATGCCTTCGAACTGTGGTGCTGGAGAAGGCTCCTGAAAGTCCTGCAGGCAGCAAGGAGATCAAACCAGTGAATCTTAAGAGAGATCAACCTTGAATATCACTGGAAGGACTGATACTGAAGCTGAAGCTCCAGTATATTGGTCATCTGATGTGAACACATGACTCATTGGAAAAGTTCCTGATGCTGGGAAAGATTGAGGGCAGGAGAAAAGGGCATCAGAGGATGAGACAGTAGACAAGAACTTGGGCAAACTCTGGGAGATGGTGAGGGACACAGAGGCCTGGTGTGCCGCAGTCCATGGAGTCACACAGAATTGGATACGACTAGGTGACTGAACAAGGTCATCTGGTTCAAAATTGGGAAAGGAGTATGTCAAAGCTATATATTGTCACCCTGCTTATTTAACCTGTATGCAGAGTACATCATGCAAAACTCTGGGTTGGATGAATCACAAGCTGGAATCAAGATTAACAGGAGAAATATCAACAACCTCAGATATGCAGATGATACCACTCTTATGGCAGAAAGTGAAAAGGAACTAAAGAGCCTCTTGATGAAGATGAAATAGGAGAGTGAAAAATCTGGCTTAAAACTCAATGTTCAAAAAATGATTAAGATGATGGCAAGGCATCTGGTCCCATCACTTCATGGCAAATAGATGGGGAAACAATGGAAACAGTGGCAGATTTTATTTCTTGAGCTCCAAAATTACTGTGAACAGTGACTGCAGCCACAAAATTAAAAGATGCTTGCTCTTTGAAAGAAAAGTTATAACAAAACTAAACAGCATATTAAAAAGCAGAGACATCACTTTCCTGACAAAGGTTCAATAGTCAAAGCTATGGTTTTCCCAGTAGTCATGTATGGATGTTGAGAGTTGGACCATAAAGAAGGCTGAGTGCCAAAGAGTTGATGCTTTTGAATTGTGGTGCTGGAGAAAATTCTTAAGAGTCCCTTGGAGATCAAGAATCAAGGAGATCGAACCAGTCAATCAGAAAGAAAATTAACCCTGAATATTCATTAGAAGGACTGATGCTGAACCTCCAATACTTTGACCACCTGATGTGAAGAGCCAACTCATTGGAAAAGATCCTGATGCTGGGAAAGATTGAGGGCAGAAGGAGAAGGGGACAACAGAGCATGAGATGGTTGGGTGGCATCACCAACTCAGCAAGCGTGAGTTTGAGCAAACTCCGGGAATCAGTGAAGGACAGGGGAGCCTGGCATGCTGCAGACCCTGGGGTCGCCAAGTCAGAAATGACGAGCGACTGCACAGCAGCAAAGGTCATCGGGGAAGCTGACCCCCACTCCTTAGCCTCCTCCTGGCCACGAGGGTGACAACAGCAACAACTGCTGATATTTACGGGGTGGGAAGCTCCAGACCTGCATCTCCTTTACTCCATATCATAGCCCAAAGAAACAGCGAGCCTCCAGATCATCCATAACACCAGGCCTCTGAGAAGTAGGATGGATGGGAAATAGATGAGTATGCAGGTTCCAGAAAAAAGGTTCCACTGAAGTGCCCTTCAAGTGGCTTCTACTTTGTGAAGCGGAAGATGTAACTGAGAGTGAGGATCTCTGGGTCAAGGGTTTGAAAAACACAGAGAACGTTTCTAACAGTTACTGTTGGGAACAGACAGAAGAACTAACCAGGGAAAGAGAAAGACCACCAGCTGGTACAGAGGGAGGATCCTGATGTTAGAACAGCACAAATCTGACCATGATATGATTTTCACCAGCATCACTCTTAGACTGGATGTAAAAATGGAGAAAGGAGAAGGGCATACAACAGAAATAATGACTCAGGATAGAAAGGACTAAGAAATTAGAAAAGCAGAAGTGCTTTATCCCTAAAATGTGTGAAACTGTAGAGAAAATAGTCAGGTTCAGATGGATACTGTTTGACTTAATCAGAGGTATTATTAATACAATATATGCTTAAGTTCAAAAAATAATAAATTCTATACAGTACTATTTCAAAGAAAAGGAGACAGGAGGTCTTCAATCAAAAAGACCTGTATGCTCTTTGTTAGTCTTTTAAAGATTACATGGACCCTAGTTCCAGAATAAAATGCTTCAAGAACAATTTTAGTCCTAAGATTTTAAAATTCTATAATCAGATTTTAAGATGAGCAACGCTTAAAAATGACTGTTCTTCCATATGGCATGTGGTCTGGGATTCCACCCAAATGCATGGTTTCTGTAAACTGAAGCTCTTTGTGGGATGCTGAAATTTCTTGTCTCTGTCAACTCTTGCTTCTTTCTAAAGTGGACAAAATAAATGTTGCCTGCCATTTCAGTAATCAAAGTGTTGCCTCAAGTTCTCAGCCACTATTCCCCACCCATGACCATGTACCCTGAGAGGAATTTAGGATGGAGAAAAATGGAATACTGACTCTAAACAGTTAAGATACCTATTAATGAATAATTTCAGTGAGCTCAGACTCTTGCATCTTCCCCTACATAGAAAAGCATTAAAATCATTAACTTTAGATGTCTTGTTTTTTTTATCTTTTTTCCCCAGCAAAAATTCCTATATATCCCAGCTCCTCCCTTATGTCTTTAAAACAGTTTCATAGAACTATCTTAGAAGATGTATCCCGGTCTACAGTCCTCAGTAAGAACTTGGATAAAACACAATTCTCAACTTTTAGGTTGTAAGTTTTTTTATTTTTAATCAACATTAGCCTTTCCTTCAGCATGAGAAAGACACAGGTCTCTCTGGGAATACTTTAGAAGATATGAAGGAAACTGATGTGGAAAGTTGTAGAAAGCTATCTGAATCCAGACAAATTTTCAGAAAATGAGAATGATTAAAACTGTATTAAGTTACTCTGAATGGATGCTTTTTCTTCTCTGCATTGTCCTGAAAATTAGGGTACTTTTTATCTGTCAACAGTGAAATTAATTCCTTAATGGCATTGATGCTTTTGTTCCTGAATTCAACTGAAATTTTGTTTTCAACTAGTAAAATAAAAAACTAGTATGCTTATATATGTTAACGTTTTACATAACAATAATAAACAACAAGCTTGAAAGTAAACTGGAAAATAGTATTCGTCATCTGAAAAAGTAACTATAAACATTTAAAAAACAGAGACCAAATTTTTAAAATAAATGTTAACTTTAAAAAAAAAAAAAGTATATTAATTTTCACCAAACCTTTTGTTATTTTTCTTCTTCCCTTTTTGCTACTAAATCCCTATCTAAAAAATTAATATACAATCAGAAAAATGTTTGCTTCTTGCTATGGTTTTATTTTTAGAAAAATTTTCTTTCTAAGGCTGAGGCTCCATGTATTTAGTTATAGAAGGGGAAAAAAAAAATCACAAAAGGAATTTTATGATTCCTTTATCATCTAAAGTTAATGATTTTAGATGATAACTTTATCATCTAATTAATGATTTTAATGCTCTTCTATAGAGAAAGATGCAAGAGTCTGAGCTCACTGAAAGTATTCATTAATATGTATCTTAACTGTTTAGAGTCAGTATTCCATTTTTCTCCATCTAGGATGGAGAAATTCCTCTCTGGGTACATGGTCATGGGTAGGGGTAGTGGCTGAGAACTTGAGGCTGAGAACCTGGAATACAGCAGCCAGCTCTAAATATTTAAAGAATCATTTTACATTGTAACAGATAACAGAACTTAGCAATGCAGCTAGTTTTTTCTATAAGGTATGGAGTTGAACTTTTTGCTATACTTGAAAAACAAAGGGGAAAAAACCTTGAGGGTTTAAAAGCTGGAGATGTTCCTGAAAACTTGTTAAAAACAAAAAAATTCACTCTTTTAAACAGGTATTAATTTTCAGGTTTGCATACCTTTGGTCACATTTGGAGTTACGGTAGTATTTTTGATTTCAGGAGTGGCAGTTGTCTGCTCTGTCTGTGTAGGAAATTCATTGCTACTTCGAGGTTGTAGTGGTTGAGTAAATTTGGGGGCACGACCTTGAAAAAAATTTTAAAAACTCTTTATTCTTTTATCTATATCAACTTGATTAAAATAGTTACTTTATAATGCTTTTAACATATTTATGAAAAATTATACCACAAAACTAGAGAATACTGAATGCTCACTTTTAAAGGAGGCATACCTTTGGCTATTTTTGGAGGAGCTGTAGTATTTCTGAGGTCATTGCTGCTCCGAGGAGGTGGAGGTTGAGTAAGTTTTGGAGGACGACCTTGAAATATGGTTTTGAAAAGTTTCTACATTTTGCTTATAAAAATCATAGTTAAAAAACAGTAATTTTAAATGTCTTTACCATTTCCCACAGTACTTAGTTTTGCACAGTAACTTTAAATCTCAGAGAAAGACGTCAGAATGATAAATGTACTCTGCAATAAATGCATAAATATTCTTTGATTCTGAGTTTTTAAATAATCAAATTTTCCAAAAAGAATCTTCTTAGGAAGGAGAATACCAGATTATATTGAAAAGATAGAGAATGTTGAAAGGATAAAGCTATAAAAATGTTGTCACAATATATATACTTACTACTCATTCAACTCATTTAATAAATATTTATGGAGGGCCTACTATGTGTCAGGCACTATGGTAGTTTGGGGGGATATAACAGTAAACAAAGTATTAAAATATTATATAATTTTGATGGAAGTTATTCCTACCTTTAATTTATTCAAAGTAAAATGTACTTAGGCTAAGATGACTGTTACAATCATCAGTGCTTAAATGATAGAAATATTCTACTACATGAGACCTGATTATAAATGATTAAGGTTAAGACTACATTTGGAAATCCAACTCTTTGCTTTGTCTCATCAGTGATGTTCTTTCTTCTTCCACCTGTAACTTTAGAAACTTTGATATCTAATATGATAGTTAATAGGGATAACTATTTCTTTTTTTAAATCCCTTTAAGAAGATACAATAACTACAGGATAAGCACATTATTATTAGTTTCTCAGAGAACAGCGAAGTCATTTTTAATTAATGCAATGAAAACAAGATGCCTTAAACATATTATTGAATTACCTTTAGGAATAAATTGACATCCGAGCAGTTCCATTTTCATGGCAATTTTCTGCTGCCATTGGGTAGGATTCACTCTAATAAAACGTGCAATAATTGGTGGCAAAAAGTTATTACGCACATCCTGGTGATAATCTTTGTTTCCTTGAAATATCTTTAAAAAACAACAAAAAAATTGGTACTTTACATCAACAGAGGCCAGGGCTAAACTGCTTCACTGAAACATGTTTTGGGGTTTTGCTCTGGGCCTTAAATGAGCTCTGCAAAGTATGATAATAAGCATTAATTTGTATGAAAATAAATCATAATTTGGAAAAACTATTAAGAAACTGTACCTTCTTCATAAAAATTTCATAAAAGGAAATACTGAATATAAAAATCATTTTAAATGACTTAAACATAACAAAAGTTCTAACTTGGCAATTTGAGGAGAAGGTTTTAATTGCAGTGCACAGTATATTGTATTAATAATTCCTGTGGAATCATCAGCTATTTAAATAAATTTATTTTTAAGGTAAAGCATAATTGAACATTTGAGGTCTTAAGGAAATGCTTTACTGTGTACTTTTCATAATTTTTCTCTCAATAAATTGACTGAAAGTGAACACACTAGTAAACACATAAGGGATATATATCTCCACCTACTGGAGAAACTGTATAAACACAGTTCCCACTTCTCTGCCAGCAGAGTGGGAAAACCTCACAGACAAAGGATACCAGGTTGAGTTCTTAGAACAATACTGTCTCAGCGGTCGGGAAAGATGAGAACTAAAGCTGCTCAGGTCTTGCCTAACAACACAAAAATGTAAGCCTTGAAAAGATCACATGATTTCCAAGTAACCTAACTGCATCCCAGAATAGCTATGTGTGTCACAGCAGAAAAGCAGGTCAGAACTGATAAGCCAGACCACTTCCTCATTTTACAGGTAAGAACTCTGGTCCTATAGGCGGTGGTTTAGTCGCTAATTCGTGTCCAACTCTTTGCCACCCCATGGACTGTAGCCCACCAGGTTCCTCTGTCCATGGGTTTTCCCAGGCAAGAATACTGGAGTAGGTTGCCATTTCCTACTACAGGGATCTTCCCAACCCAGGAACTGAACGGATGTATCCTGCATCTCTTGCATAGGCAGGTGGATTCTTTACCACTGAGCCATGTGGGAAGTCCCAACCTAGAACTCTAAACCCAGTGAAATTATCTTTCAAAAAAGAAGCCAAAATATTTTTTCAGAACTTTAAGATGTTTTTAAAATATAAGCATTGATAATACTTATGATTATAAAAATTATTCCACAAGTATAATAAATATTACTATACAAATAAATATGGATGTGTTAATAGTAAAAAGTAGTCAAGTTTGGGGGCATTAAGCAGAAATGAATTACATACAGAGACAATATGTTATTTGCTTTAAGGGGTGGAGGCTCACTAAAGGTGAAGTTCATGTGATATCAAGCAGAAGAGAAGAGGGAAGGCCTTGAATAACAGCTGAAGAGTTTAGATTCAGATGAAAGACTAAAAGGAACCCCTGGAGTTTTCTGAACAGAGAGTAAGTGGCGAGTGAAAATATTAGCAATACCGTATGTATGACAGAGAACTGATAGTATCATAAAATCAAAACAAAACTCATGGGGAGGTTTCACTGAAAAAATGTGCTCATAATTCAATTCCAGATGACAGGCAGTCACCTTCCTTGGGGACAGGGACCCCCTGCGGTGGGTGGATCAAGACCAGGAGCCCAGGTGAAAGAAACTGACCTCCAGCTGGGAGCCGCCTCTGCTATTCTCTCTCCACCCCTTAGCATCTGTTCTGGAACATTACGGCACTGTTATTTTTGGCTAACTGAAAAATGAGATGAGGAATTCTCCAGGTAGAAAAAAAAAATAGTTGTTCTTTTACAAATGTTGGTGAGGTGATCTTGAAATGATCTTTCTATAATATCATATAATTTAATGCCCTTCTGCCTTATCCTCTGCACCCCCCTCACCTTGCCTAGAGAGCAGAAATCTAGGAACAAATTAGGATCTCCACCATTATGTGGATTGATAAGAAAAGTTTTTTAAAGATAAGAAATTCATTAATTATAATAATTAATAAATTATTTAAATATTAATACTGGAAAAAGAAATCAAGAAAGTACTTACCCTTACAATCATCAAAAAGGACCCAGAAGCCCTGAGAATTTCCTAACCAGGTTAGAAGGGTAAGGCTAATAACTGTGTACTATGCTTAGTCGCTCAATCGTGTCTAGCTCTTTGTGACCCTATGGACTATAGTCCTCCATTCTCCATGCAAGATTACTGAGGGGATTCCTATGCCCTGCTCCAGGGGATCTTCCCAACCCAGGGATCAAACTCAGGTTTCCCACATTGCAGGTGGCTTCTTGACCAGCTGAGCCACCAGGGAAGCCCAGTAACCAACACTACCTAAAATAACCAGGAGAGGGCAGAGTAAGACCAAATGATATTTAACGCTTAGTATCACGAAGCAAGAGCTTCTGTGGCTCATTGCAAAAGCCACACCTACCCATCACCCTCTTCTAAAAATGCTCTTTAGAAATACTTTAGTGATCATTTTACCTTATCCTGGTCCACACCAGGCTCTCTGTACACAGTCCACCTCTGCCCATCAGCACTGTATAGAATCTTGTAGGCTGACACGTAGTAATTGTGCTCCACCATGGTGGAGCCAGTAGTCACAATGCCTAGGAACAGGAAGGTCATTCATTAGAGCTCACAGTCTCATCCTTGAATTTGTTCATCACTGAAGCATCAACACCTAAAGTGTACTGTTCAAACAGTTCTGTCTGTGGCACAGGACCATACCTAAGTGCAAGGTTTCATCCTAATAGGAACTACTCCTTGGCTTTGTTCCCTTGGAGGGACAGGAAGAATTATGACCACATATAAGGAAAGGACTATTGTATTTTGGCAGCCTGTATTCATGTCACTGCAAAATACTGCTCGCTTACTGAAAAAGAATGACTTCCTGGGAATGAATAAAGATTATTGGCATTATTTTTAGTACCAAAGCAAAATAAATTTTAACAAAATTATCTAAAGCAATCCTAACCATATATTCTGTCCGTGTGTTAAGTTGCTCTAAATAATTAAATTTGTACTCGGCACATGTGGGATATTATTTGTTGCTCTTAAAATGGACTCATCGAACACAAACTTCTCCTAGTGACTGTTATTGCTGTTTAGTCACTAAGTCGTGTCTGACTCTTTGTGACCCCAAGACTGTAGCCCTGCAGGCTCCTCTGTCCATGGGATTCTCTAGGCAAGAACACTGAAGTGGGTTGCCATTTCCTTCTCCACTTAATGACTGTAGGAGATGATTATTTCAGATGCCTCAAGATCCCTTTACTCTAACACTACCCTAAAAAAAAAAACTTACTACAATGAAAAGAAAAACGAATAAGAATCAATTGCCAACTCCTCTCCTTTGCAATGCTTTGTAAAACCTTCTTCGGTCATATTAATACCAGTAAACTAAACTTGGTGGTAGTGGTTTAGTTGCTAAGTCGTGTGCGACACTTGCGACCCCATGGACTGTACCTGCTAGGCTCCTCTGTCTGTGGCATTCTCCAGGCAAGAATACTGGAGTGGGTTACCACTTCCCTCTCCAGAACTACACTTGCTGCTGCTGCTGCTAAGTCGCTTCAGTTGTGTCCGACTCTGTGCGACTCCATAGACGGCAGCCCACCAGGCTCCCCTGTCCCTGGGATTCTCCAGGCAAGAACACTGGAGTGGGTTGCCATTTCCTTCTCCAATGCATGAAAGTGAAAAGTGAAAGTGAAGTCACTCAGTCGTGTCCGACTCTTAGCGACCTCATGGACTGCAGCCTACCAGGCTCCCCCGTCCATGGGATTTTCCAGGCAAGAGTACTAGAGTGGGTTGCCATTGCCTTCTCCAGAACTACACTTAAAATCATATAATTAAATTTGCAGTGACCAAATTTTCTATGAAATTCTTACATGTCACCAGGTTTTCAAATGAAATCAGCATTATAAATCGTCTAGAAAATTGTGTCTTTTACCTGTGATCTTCTTTTCCTTATTCAGATCTACTTGCAACCACTGGTATTCATCAGTGGCAAAAGCAGCCCAAGGAGGTCCAGGTTTTTTCAGCCTGGCCTTTTCAGGTTTCCAGCTATTCTCTTGTCCTGTGTGGTCCGTCCACTCCAACACAGATGATGCTGTTATTTGAGCATCAGCGATCACGCCAGATTCCATGCCCAGTGTTCCATAACAACCTGAAACAAAGAAGAAAGTAATTCGGTTTCCAGACATAAACTCAAAATGCTATAAATACTTATTCATTGGAAACTCTGAATTGTACCTTTAATTAACATTCACTATGCTGACAATAGCCTATACTAGAGGATTTCAAAAGCAGGCAAATGCTTCTTGGGTCTGTCTTTGGGTTTCATCAGAGAACATACAGATGTATTTATTCACAGCAATGCACGTGAGTGTGTGAGTGTGCTCAGTCATGTCCGACTTTGCTACTCCATGGACTGCAGCCCGCCAGGCTCCTCTGTCCATGGAATTCTCCAGGCAAGAATCCTGGAGTGGTTGCTATTTCCTCCTCCAGAGGTTCTTCCTGACCCAGGGATCGAACCTGCATCCCCTGTATCTCCTCCACTGGCAGGCAGATTATTTATCACTGAGCCACCTGAGAAGCCCATTCACAGCAATAACCACCAGCTACTGGTGACACCTTACCCTCTCCCTGGGACACTTTCCTCAGTGGGCAACAGGCTCCCCTGCTCCTCCAGGTGTGCTCAGACGTCACCTTCTCCATAAGGCCTGCCCCAACCCACTTCAAACTTCCAACCAGCCCCTCCTGCACTGCCTGTCCTCTCTCCCTGCCCTATTTCCTACATCTTTTATAATGTTATAGACAGTACATTATGAACATTCATTTACTTATCCACTGTTCATTGTCCCTATCTCACTACCAGAATGTAAATTCTGCTCGCTTTTGTTTCACTTGCACCAGAAGAGTGTCTGGTGACAAATGAAAACAGGCACTCAATATTTTCTGTTGATTAATTAATTACTCAGACATATTTTTTAAAAAATCCCTTTTTCTTAGGAAACTTCCATGGTCACTTGATCATTTCTCTATTAATATAAACCTCCAGTTTATTCTATTCATTAAATTATTAAGTATCTATTTTATCCTAAAGGAAATCAACCCTGAATATTCATTGGAAGGACTGATGCTGAACCTCCAATAATATGGCCACCTGATGTGAAGAATCAACTCACTGGAAAAGACCCTGATGCAGGAGAAGATCGAAGGCAGGAGAAGAAGTGAGTGACAGAGGATGGGATGGTTGGATGGCACCCCTAACTCAATGGACATGAGTTTGAGCAATCTGTGGGAGATGGTGAAGGTCAGGCAAACGTGGTGTGCTCCGGTCCGTAGAGTCACAAACAGTTGGACACGGCTGAGTGACTAAACAACAACTACAATCTATTTTCTCTCCTAGAGTTATTTGTGGTAACTAAATGAGGAAGTGCAAGAAAAGAAGACCCCAAAAAACAAAAAACCCACAACAGAAAACTAAACCTAGAAATTGGCAAAGTGCCTGACATACAGTGTTCAAAAAAAAGTGGCTATTATATAAATCATAATAAGTTATGAAGTCCATGAGAGGCTTACCACTTGTTTTAAACGTAAAAAGACTTGTAGATAAGTGTCCCCTGAAAGAGAGAAAAGGTTTTTTGGTGACATTCATATACAACACATTACTTCCTCACATTTGTCTTGGCAAAACTTTCTTGTTTTTATTTTACTAAGAATTGTCTATGGCTATATATTAGTCAACTGCTATTGTTCCTAGCAAAAAAGAAGTCACATTTCTAATTAAGCAGAGCAACTACTGAAATCAGCATAAATAGTTTTGTCTTCAAGTATCTAGTGCCTAGTTTCATACATGATTATGCAAGTGTATCCATGCAACCTTTAATAAGTACTTATTCTATTTCTTTCTCATGAGATTAACATATTCCTAAAACGTTTCTACAGCGATTGCTTTTGGGGACTATAAAACAAAAGGTGATCTCAGATAAAGAGGCTCAAGTTTCCAGGGGCAAACAAGAAAAGCTGGCTACTAAGAAGAGACTGCATTTGCTACAGGAAATCAATGCTTCAGTGCTACAAGGTAGCACTGCATTTGGGGTTTGTAACTGGCAGGATAGGTGCCTGGGGAAAGCGCATGGGTGGGACAAGTGATTAGTTCACCACATGGCAGGTCAAGGGGCCCTGAGGAACTTGGAGGGATAAAACCATCCAAACATCCAACATCAGCAGTGTATATGTCTGCCTGCAGCACAACATTCAAACCATTACAAGTGGATGTGACTTGTCCTTCATAAAAAAAGGAAAAATGAAAGAACTCATGAAAAAAAAAATTCTTTCTAAAAGTAGAACAGAGGAAAGGAATGAAACAGTTTGCATAAGATCATCCAGAAGAAACCAGAGGAGAAAAAGTAGCTGACTCTATCTATAGCACGGATGGACAAATGACAGTCTAGGCGTTGCCTGCTTTGTGTGGTCAGAAAGCTTAGAATGGTTTTTACATGGTTAAAAAGTTGTAAATAAAATGAAAAAGAGTAAGCGAGAGAGACACTGGCTTTCTACAGTAAAACTCTCCACTGCCCTGAGTGTGGAGCTCCGGACTCCTGAAGCAAACTGGCCCAGGACCTACAGAGAAGCTGGCTTCAATGACACTGCAGGAGCGGGCACGTCTGAGATGTAAGGTTGACGGACAGATCACCCACACTGTTTCCATTCAGTGTTTCGACTCCTCCCACTTCTGATACCTAGTTTAGGTTTTGTGAAACAGTAGGTCATAAATACAATGAAAACGCATTCCTACAATATTCTCTCGGGATGGCAGGGACTCACAATAGTACTATCTCTGATTTATGTCAAAATTTGACTTCTATTCAGTGTATTTCAAATATCTTAATCCATCTTGGGCCACACAGGCATAAGGAAGAGTAGTTAGTTATGCCTTCTCATCTTTAAAATGAAGTTAAGATCTGGCAATAAACTTCCAGGCTCATTCTGGGCTCTTCCTACGCTCAGAAAGAAGAAACAAATTACTCCCCCAGATGACTACCGCCCTCTCAGCTGGAGAACAAGCCAAGAGAGCACAACCTTGGCTGTGCGCGTCAGTGCACTCAGACACGGACGTACACGTGAGTCCTTATCGCACAAATGTTATTTCATGAACACCATCACCAGCAATACTGCTCGGGGCTCATTTGGCCCTATCCCACCCCATGCAGCACGTCTATTATAAACAGCACAGGTACTTACACCACGGACGTTACGTTGTTAGCCAGGGAGCTTTCATAGTATGGGATGCCCTTACTAATTACGACACTGATCTGGCCACCCAAGGTGTTTGACACGACGCCTGCATGAACACCGGCCATGCACAACGGGGACGACTTCAGGAAGGAAAGAAACAAGATGAGTTCCACATTCTCTTTCAATAATTCATAAAACAAGACAGTTACACTTCCTCTAGAAATTATTCGATCTGGGCAGTTTTCTTAATAAACATGGGGTAGGTGACTGGTAATACAACACAGAATAGATTTTTAGCAGAAGAAAAAAAACAAAACATTACGTATTACTAAAAAGAAGTAATTGTCAGAAAATAAAAGTCACAATAAAGATAAACAGTAGGTTACACATGTTTATGAGAAGCATTGGCATCACTTTAACTTAGTCTACAGCCAACTTACATCTCTATATCCATGAGGGATGGCTCCTGATATCTCAGCAAAGGGGAGCAGACAACCAGCTGGGCAGTACTTGCTGCGAAATAAAAACAAGTTAAATGGTATGCATTGCTATACTTTCTGGGAAAAAAGGCCAAAAAATAACACTTACCATTTTTTAGTTCAATGTAAATTAACCAGAATCTCACCACCCTGAGAGAACCACCACTTCTAAAAGGTCCTTAAGACTTTCTTCCATCCATCTACACATGTCTTCACCCACATATATATAAAAATCACCTCATATTCTACATGTTGATTTGATTATTTTATTTCATAATGAATGGCAGACATATTTCTACTGTAAAAGCAATTCACAATACTTAGTAGCTACATAATACTTTTGATTTTGTGGATGAACTGTAATTTGTTTCACCCATCCTCTACTGATCAAATTTAAGGTGATTTAAAATGGCATTCATTCACTTACTCACTCACCACCTACACACTCCACACATTTACATGTATGTCTGTAACACTGTCTGTTAAGTGCTGGGCTGTGCAAGGGGTGGGGTTCATGAAGGTCAACCAGACAAATGGTGGTGGTCCTCCCTGGGTTTACATGCCCATGGTAGGAGAAGTATTAAGTATTAAGCCAATACTTCATGAAACCAAAGAATGAGATGATGTTTCTGCTGTAAAGGAAAGAAACTCTGTGAAATAATCAGAAGGACTCTAACTTCACAAAAGTATTATGAACATTTGGCAAACCTCCTATGCGCCAAGCAGCATTCTGAGGTACACTCAGGTCATCCACGTAAAGACCCTACGTGCTAGGTACCATCATTATCCTCATTTCACAGAGGTAGAGACTGAGGAGCTGTGTTTCCAGGTCACACAGCAGTGCCGAGGCAGCTGGGCTCCAGTTTCTGTGTTCATATGTGGGGCTCTGCAACTGCCTCAGCCAGGGGATGGAGCTCTGAGGAAGCAAAGCCTCAGCGAGGAGCTGGAGACCACCACTGGAAGCCAGCAGGGACATGCGCCCCAACCAGAAGGGACAGCCTATCCAGGGGGCAGGGTGGCTCGTGTGGGTCTGGACCACGGACAAGCCATGCAGGCCGAGTGTGGTGAGAAAGGTGTGGCTGGTCTGAAAGAAGCCTGGAACAGGAGCCAGGGATCAGATCACACAGAAGCTGGGGGTCTGTGGTGAGAAGACTTGGGGGTATATTTCTAAAAGAGGAAGTCATGAAAGGATTTTGATGGTGTCTACACATAATCTGATTCATTGTGTTTTATTTTGCCTTTTTTTTTTAAGTTCTTCTGGCTCTTGGAAAGAAAAGAGACTGTAAGGACCATGAGTGGAGGATAGGACACTGTTAGGTGGTCCAGGCAAGAGAGGATGGCAGTGTGCACTTGGGTGGTGAAGATGGAGCTGGTGCGGGATTGTGGGGGGGTGGGGAGTTCAAGACAGCTGACCCTCTGGCAGGGCTGCGTGACACACACAGACACCAGGATTACCTCTGCTGACCAGGATCCCCCTGGAGGGCTGAAGAGCACCCCCAGCTCACACAGAAAGAATCATTCTTGAAGATAAAATGAAGTTTCTTTGGGGAGTAGTAGCAAGTTGGGGAGAAGGCAATGGCACCCTACTCCAGTACTCTTGCCGGGAAAATCCCATGGACAGAGGAGCCTGGTGGGCTGCAGTTCATGGGGTCGCTAAGAGTCAGACACGACTGAGTGACTTCCCTTTCACTTTTCACTCTCATGCACTGGAGAAGGAAATAGCAACCCACTCCAGTGTTCTTGCCTGGAGAATCCCAGGGACGGGGGAGCCTGGTGCGCTGCCGTCTATGGGGTCGCAAAGAGTCGGACACGACTGAAGCGACTTAGCAGCAGCAGCAGCAAGTTGGGGGAAGTGAGATGGGTCTTTGAAGATAAGAATGAATTTACTTAAGCAGTGAAGGGTAAAGTGATTCCAGACAAAAGTTCTGAGAGCTCAGAGCAGTATAAATAATCCAGAGACGTTTCAATGTAAGACTCGAAAAATGGCCTACAGACTATTTGTGAAGGACCCTGAGAACCAGCTAAGGAATAGTGATGGTGTTTTGTCATAATAAGTTTTGAAATAATATTTCAAAGCAGAGTGATAGAACACAGATTTTAGAAAGTAACTTGGCAGAATGTGAATGGCAGAAAAATGCCAGCAAAGGTTAGAAATGGGAAACTAATTATGAGTTCATCTTAGTCTAGGCAAGAGTCAAGAGCATAATGCAGGGAAATGATAGTAAAAACGCCACCAGGGTAAGAACAGCGAGGAATTCTGTAACAGCCTCAACTGTCTTCCTAACTCTTTTTGAGCAAAAATAAACAGCTCTTCTATCTTTCCAAGGAGTTTTTACTAGATTTTGAAGAGTGACTAGTTCTACTTTTAAAGTATATCCGAATTATATTTCCACTGTGGAGAAGATTCAAATGCTACGAGTAAAGCAAAATTTAAACATGGTAATTGAGTGGCTTTAAATAGGCTCTGATTTATTGATGTTTTAGAACAATGGTTATGAGTCATACAATGTATATTATAATCAAGTGCATAAGATGGGGATAAAGAAGATGAACAGCAACATTTAAGAAAAAAGGTTACAAATACAGTCATACCTGAACTCAGGTTCCAAAAAACTGGATGCAGTGTCTAAACAAGTAATTAGATCTAGAAAAACAAACAACAAAAAAAAAACTGATTCAACAAAATTAGGTTTACTCTTGCAGAAACACCAACTGCTTTTCCAAATCCAAATCATATTGTTTTAAACTTCAAAATCATAACAGCTGTCAAAGTTGTACTTTAACTTTTTTTTCAAGTTTTTGTTAATTATGACTTATTTCTGATCTTAAGTATCCTGATTTCTGGGGCTATGTCTATCCAGTACTAAATACTGCCACATTACCTCCTAGAATCACATATATACACATGGATGGTACACACAAAAAGTATAATTTATAGCCTTGAAGTAGCTTCTATAATATATAGCTCCTGAAACAAAAAATGTTTCTTGTTATTACACAACTAAAAATGATCCTTTGTTGGTTACACATAAGGAAAACAGTAACAAAAGAGAGGTGAGTTAGTTCCATGGCTCTAAACAATTGCTATTCAAAATCTGGTCCACGGGTAGGACCAGCAGCAACAGCAGCATCTTCTGGGGTATTACTAGGAATTCACATTCTTGAACACCATCCATAGCTACAGAATCTCTGGGAGTGGGGCCCCAAAGTTTGTTTTAACAAGTCCTGCAGGTAATTCTAAAGCACACTCTGCAAAAGATGAAGCATAAAAGTTATAACATTTTCTATCTCAAAATCAAATCTGTGTAAGAGCTAACCTTGTCCAATTAAGAACTAAGTCACATGCTGTGTTATAAGGGGCTTCTGGTTCAAACACTTCAGTGGTTTCCTTCTGCTTTTAAGACAGAGGGCAAAATTCTCAACATGGCCCACAAGGTCCCACCTCAAGGAACATCTCAAGGTCTGGTTTTGTCCCCGTCTTGCCTTCTTGCCATATGAGCCTTCTTTCTGTGCCTCAGTGCTCTCTTTGCCAGGAAGGCTTTCCCACTATCTTGGCCAGGAAGGCTTTCCCACTATCCCTTCACCTGGCTGACCCTCTCTAGAGCTCCGCTCAACCATCACATCCTCTCAGAAGCTGTTCCTGATCTTTGCAAGTCCAACTGTGATAGCACATAGTAGGCACTTACAGGTTTTCTGGTTTAATGAATGGATGACCATCTATATCCTCATAGTCTTATGTAAGAATGGTCTGTTGCAATTCTAGAGTTAGAAGCAACATCATCTTATGTGTAGAGACTGAAGCTGTTGGTCTCTATCTTTGTATCGTCAGCAACTATCAGAGCATACAGTATTTTCAGAGGAGGCTTTCTACCAACATTTATTGAATAAATGGAAAAATAAAAGTCTGATTGCTAGCATGTTTGGCTAAGTCCAATCATAGACTAACCCACAGGAGGAAAACTTAGAAGAAGGTCGTAAGCCAATCAAAAAGGTGAGATTTCACAGACAATATAAATGATGAGGGCACCCAAAACACTGACAGAAGTAACACTTCACATGCTTCCTTGCACAACGAAGGGATACAGATATCTGTTAAATCAGTAGAAAGCACAAAATAACTGAGTATTCTATTCTACAATTCTGAAGAAAAATTATGTACTTATTATCCAACTGATGTGTGTCTTGAAAGAACTAGAGCGTAATAACTGTTAAACTAACAGGAAAGTGGTATTTTGAGAGTGAGTACATGGATTAATATTTACATACCACAGGTACTTGAAGACGATTAAATTAAATCTGTGTTTAAGGAGTTTGAGAGGATACATGCCTGGTTAAGAGTTTCATGACCACCTGGTTGACTGACTGGGAAAAGCAGACAAACTGAATTACCTGTACTTTATAGCTATTCAAGGCAATCTTTACACAGCCTCAATAAGAAATTATTTTCCACTTTCCTGCTCCACCAAAAGAGTTTCCAACTTCTAAGATTAGAAAGTGAACTTCTAAGATTAATAGCCTGGGATGAAAAGGTAGCTGTGTGGTCCAGCATGGTATTCAAGCCACAAGAAGACTGCCAGCTGGCCCTATTACCTTCAGGCCACATGCCAGAATGCTAGTCTACTATGGATATACTTGATCAGAGCTGGGCTTTATGATAGTAAAAGTCCACGCAGTGCTGAAAGTCCAGATTATGCTCGAATGAATGTAACTCACATGACCTTGCTCTCAAATTCCCTGGGGGCTCAAAAGAGCTCCCTAGGAGGAAAACATGAATTCAAAACAGAAAGCTATAAGGAGAGTCAAGAAGACAACAGAGAAAGTCAGTCATCATTGAGAGATTTTTGACCTTTACGACTCCACAAAGGCAAAGGCGAGAACTGAGAAGTTTGAAAATGTGTTTTTCTAGAAAGCATTTCCCAAGTAAATAGCCTTCCAGAAAATCACGATTACTCTAAGGCTCCTAGTTAATAAGTACGCAGCCTAGGCAAGATGAATACAGCTCAAAAAAAAAAACAAACCATCTGACTCAGGAAAGACTTCATATAGCAATGTAGGAAGTTATCATAATGAATGGAACAGAACTAGGGTCCAGAAATAAATCTTTAAATTTACAGTCAATTGATTCCAACAAGGGTGCCAAGAAAACTTAATGGGGGCAAAAATAGTCTTAAACAAATGGTGCTAGGACAACTGGCTATCCACATGCAAAAGAAGGCAACTAAACCCCTATCTCAGATCATACACAGAAGTTAACTCAAGGTGGAGTCTAATTCAAGACCTCAAACTATAAAATATTTAGAAGGAGATATAGGTACAGATCTTGACTTTGCCTTAAGCAATGGATTCTTAGACATGACACCAAAAGCATAAGCAAATAAACTGATTTCACCAACATCTGAAACTGTTACACTTCAAAGAATGCTATCCTGAAAGAGAAAGATTAGTCAAAGGATAACAGAAAATATTTGTAAATCATGTATCTGGTAAGAATCTAGTATTCAGAATACACAAGGAATTGTTATAACTAGACATTAAAAAGAAAACTCAATTTTAAAAGGATCAAAGGATCTGAATAGACATTTTTCCAATGAATATATACCAAAAGCCCAATAAGCACCTGAAAAGACATTCAACATGATTAGCTATCAGGGATATAAAAATAAAAATCACAGTAAGGTCTGATTCTGATAAATATGTACATATCTATTCAGAGAGGTGGTTGACGGATGTGAGGTTTGAGACAAAGAGTCAAAGATAACTTGAAAGCTTCTGATCTGTGCTAATTAAAAGTATGCATTCCAAGTACAGCATATGGGCAGTGGGTTTCCTTCCCAGGTGGCAAAGTGGTAAAAGAATCCACCTGCCAATGCCAGAGATGCAAGGAGACGTGGGGTCCACTCCTGCATTGGGAAGACCCCCTGGAGGAGGAAATGACAACCCACTCCAGTATTCTTGCCTGGAGAATTCCTCGGACAGCGGAGACTGGCAGGGTACAGTCCAGGGGGTCAAAAGAGACCGACATGACTGAGCACACAGGCATAATCAGTTCAGTCCCTCAGTGATACCCAGCTCTTCGCGACCCCATGCACAGCAGCACACCAGGCTCCCTGTCCATCACCAGCTTCTGAAGTCTGCTCAGACTCATGTCCACTGAGTCGGTGATGCCATCCCTCTCATCCTCTGTCCTCTCCTTCTTCTCCTGCCTTCAATCTTTCCCAGCATCAGGATCTTTTCTAGTGAATCAGTTCTTCACATCAGGTGGCCGAGCTTCAGCTTCAACTCAGTCCTTCCAATGAATATTCAGAACTGATTTCCTTTAGGATTGACTGGTTTGATCCTTGTAGTCCAAGGGACTCTCAAGTCGTCTGCAACATCATAGTTCAAAAGTATCAATTAAAAAAAAAAGTATCAGTTCTTTGGTGCTCAGCTTTCTATATGGTCCAACTCTCACATCCATACATGACTACTGGAAAAACCATAGCTTTGACTAGATGGTCCTTTGTCGGCAAAGTAATGTCTCTGATTTTTAATATGCTGTTTCGATTAGTCATAGCTTTTCTTCCAAGGAGCAAGTGTCTTTTAATTTCATGGCTGCAGTCTGCAGTGATTCTGGAGCCCCCCAAAATAAAGTCTGCCACTGTTTCCCCATCTATTTGCCATGAAGTGATGGGACTGGATGTCATGATCTTTGTTTTTCAAATGTTCAGTTTTAGGCCAGCTTTTTCACTCTCCTCTTTCACTTTCATCAAGAGGCTCTTTAGTGACTCTTTGCTTTCTGGCATAAGGGTGGTGTCATCTCCACTTCTGAGGTTATTGATATTTCTCCTGGCAATCTTGATTCCAAATTGTTCTTCATCGAGCCTGGCATTTTGCATGATGTACTCTGCATATAAGTTAAATAATATATAGGATGATAATATACAGCCTTGATGTACTCCTTTTTCAACTTGGAACCAGCCTGTTGTTCCCTGTCTGGTTCTGACTGTTGCTTCTTGACCTACATACAGATTTCTCAGGAGGCAGGTAAGGTGGTCTGGTATTTCCACCTCTTTAAGAATTTTCCACAGTTTGTTGTGATACACACAGTCAAAGGCTTTGGCGTATCAAGCGGAAGCAGATATTTTTCTGGAATTTTTTTGCTTTTTCTATAATCCAATGGATGTTGGCAATTTGAGCTCTGGTTCCTCTGCCTTTTCTAAACCCAGTTGGAATATCTGGAAGTTCTCAGTTCATGTAGTGTTTTGACGTCTAGCTTAGAGAATTTTGAGCATTACTTTGCTAGCGTGTGAGATGAGTACAATTGTGCAGTAGTTTGAGCATTCTTTGGCATTGTTTTTTGGGGGAATGAAAACTGACCTTTTCCAGTCCTGTGGCCACTGCTGAGTTCTGAGTGCAGCACTTTCACAGCATCATCTCTGAGAATTTGAAATAGCTCAGCTGGAATTCCATCACCTCCACTAGCTTTGTTCGTAGTGATGCTTCCTAAGGCCCACTTGACTTCACATTCCAGCATCTCTGGCTCTGGGTGAGTGATCACACCATTATGGCTACCTGGGTCATGAAGATCTTTTTTGTATAGTTCCTCTGTGTATTCTTGACGTCTCTTCTTAATATTTTCTGCTTCTATTAGGTCCATACCATTTCTGTCCTTTATTGTGCCCATCTTTGCATGAAATGTTCCCTTGTTATCTCTAATTTTCTTTAAGAGATCTCTAGTCTTACCCATTCTATTGTTTTCCTCTATTTCTTTGCATTGATCAATGAGGAAGGCTTTCTTATCTCTCCTTGCTGTTCTTTGGAACTCTGTATTCAGATGGGTATATCTTTCCTTTTCCCCATTGCCTTTCACTTCTCTTCTTTTCTAAGCTATTTGTAAGGCCTCCTCAGACAACCATTTTGCCTTTTTGCATTTCTTCCTCTTGGGAATGGTCTTAACCACTGCCTCCTATACAATGTCACAAACCTCCGTCGATAGTTCTTCAGGCACTCTATCAGATCTAGTCCCAATCTATTTGTCACTTTCACTGTATAGTCATAAGGGATTTGACTTAGGTCATACCTGAATGGTCTAGTGGTTTTCCCTACTTTCTTCAATTTAAGTCTAAATTTGGCAATAAGGAGTTCATGATCTAAGCCAGTCAGCTCCTGGTCTTGTTTTTGCTGACTATATAGAGCTTCTCCATCTTTGGCTGCAAACAGTATAATCGATCTGATTTTGGTATTGACCTTCTGGTGATGTCCATGTGTAGAGTTGTTGGAAGAGTGTGTTAGATATGACCAATACGTTCTCTTGGCAAAACTCTGTTAGCCTCTGCCTGCTTCATTCTGTACTCCAAGGCCAAACATGACTGCTACTCCCTGTATCTTTTGTGTCCATGGGGTCACAAAGAGTCAGACACGACTAAGTACACACACATAACATTTAGGCAATGATAATTGTAAGAAGAAGCACTAAAAAAGCACCAATTGTCAGCTCAATTATGCTGGATCCACTTTAACACGTCTGACAACACCAGAAAATCAGTAGTATGTTTACAGTGAACAGCAGTCTATAATTCACTCTGTTCACTAAGAGCTGCTGCATGGGAAATTTTTTTGGTAATTTTAATCCTTAATAAATACAAAAGAATATTTATAACATACACATTACTACACAAAACACCAAATATATGGCGTACTTCATCTTGGTGCTCTGGACAACAGATTAGCAGCAATAGCAAGGAGCATGCCCACAGGGGTTCTTCCAAAGCCCACAACACTCAATCCCTCTTTTCCTTGCACAACCCAAAGGACAGGTGGTATCTACAGGGCAGACTCTATACTGGTCTTAGCGCAGAGTCTACCCCGAAGTGAGTGTGATCATAATGTCTACACGAAGAGCTGCTGTAACATCTGCCTTCCTTAACCTCAGAAGGCTTTATAGAGGGGGAAAGGGTCAGTGGGGTTTTGAAGGGAGGATAACGTGATTGTGAGGAAGAGCATGAGAAAATTAAAAAAAAATAAAAAGGTGAGCAAATATTCAATAACAGGATGACAGATTCAGGGTTTTCTTAACAAAAACATCAACATCAGATTTTCTAAGACAGCTCTGACTTAGTTAGCAATATCACTATGAGCCATAATTGATATCCTATCCACAGGCCTTTCTTTAAAGTACAATTAAAATTTTTTCCAATACATAATAACTGAATAGGCTTGGGAGCTTCATAATTATTTCATGAAATATTTTTTAAAAACATGACATCTAATGCTAATCCACATAAAATACTATGAAAATATGATAAATAATTTATGTTTACATACAATAAAAAATATCAGCATATTGGTTACTAACTTAGAAATATTTTTGATTGACAGCACTGGTTATTCCTGAGACTACAGACTATGAAAGCGATTTAGATTTTCCTCCAATTAATACTCAGTGTTATCATCTTGAATACATTGAAAAAGACTCTCAGCAGTGTTAGTATCTATCACAAGAGTATAATGTGAACTATATTAGCTGCAGGGTGTAAATTTTGTCCACTTGAAGCCATTTACTCCTGAGGGAAGGGAAGCTTGAGTGCCTGTATTTATTCTAACTCAAGAAAGCATGGAGTAGGAAATGGCAACTCACTCCAGCATTCTCACCTGGGAAATCCCATGGGCAGAGGAGCCTGGCGGGCTGTAGTCCACGGGGTCACAAAGAGTTGGACATGACTGACTGACTAATACTTCCACTTTTCTTTCAACAAAGCATAAAGCACTATAACTAACTATATTTATTTACCAGAAGCAAGAAAATACATGAAGCAAGACAATGTAGACCTACAGATTCTCCTCCTTTATTTGCTCTGAAATTCTTTTAAATAACAAACTCCCCAGAGCCTGAAGGGACACGACACCATGCTTTCCTAATTCTCGCTGTCAGCAACCTTGCATTGTTGGTATACAGATAGTCACTTCATTCAAGAGCTAGAAGGCTAGGGACAAGGTTCATCTTTCTACTTGATTCTCATGTCAGTATTATTGCGTGATCTTGGGCATAATTCCTTGTTTCCACAATAGGACCCAGGCACTGATTTGTACCATCTGCAAAGTAGTGTCAGGGAAATTTACATATATAATAAAATGTAATTTATCGTGATTGAGAATCTAACATTAGTAAACTAACATTTACTAAGTGGGAGATAACTTCTGTAGTATTTTACATCTAATCTCCTTTTACATACTGCGAGTAGAGTTAAGTCTTATGTTTCTCCTAGAAAGATTATTACTACATTACCATCTACGGAAGCTGAGTCTACAACAGGAGCTCAAGGGAAAATTTTCTCAGATGGAAATATTTTAAAAAAAATCTTTTTTTAAACAGACAATGTAGGCATGGCTCAGTTGCCTAAACAGTAAGTGATACAGCTGAATAGACTACAAACTACTTATGGATAAATCAAATCTTCTTCACATCTAAATGCCTGTATACTAAAAAATGAGTTATAAGACATATTAAAAGACATTATAAGACATGTTAAAATAACATAAGACATTGTAAATTAAATATAAAAGACATTTAAAACATTAAAAATTATAAGACATCTTTTGTAATCTAGTATTGAGGACACGCATACTATCTAGTGGGAGTTGAAGTGAATGAATTTGTCCCCGGACAGCACAAGTCAGCACAAATATATATGCAGCCCCTTCAAAGCACTTCTAACTTACTAAAAAGAAAAAAAACAAAAACAAAACCCAAACCACATAGAAAACACTTAAAATCACTAAGGTGCTCCTCATGTTATCTGTCAGCTTGAAATAAACTTTATCTCACAAAGATAAACTGCCTCTTTGGGTTATACCATCTTAAACTAATTCCGTTTATAAATGCTCTTTCTCTGCAAAACTGGTAAAACTTTATTCATCAGCGCCTTAGTTCTACAAACTGACAACAAAAGACAGATATTTTTCTGCATGTATACACACGACACCATACATACTGATTTGTGTACAAGGACAAATTTTAAAATATGCATGTCAATTGAGACTTCATTAATAAATCTTACTGAATAGTTTAAAAGTTTTAAACTGTTTGCCAGATACAACAGAAACTAGGTACCCAACAGAAAAACTAGAAACAGAAACGTAGCTGACACAGTAATCAAAACAGAAAGGATCCTATAAAATTATTGTACAATTAAGGTAGCAAACAATCCAAGGAATTCATGCTCTGTTTTCAAAACCAAAAACATCCCAAGCAGGAAAAAAAACAACCAGTTACAGAAGTCTGGACTCTATTAGAAAGGAGCTCTCTATTCTGCCCCTATGTTTCATTTATAAGTTAATATAATCTGATGTAAGATGGAAGAAATGGAAAATATCTGCAAAAAAAAATGCAGTTAAAGAATGTAGCAATTAAAACTTTTTATACTATTGTTGTTAATTCTAAAAATAATCTAACATATAGCAACAATAACCCTGTCAAGTGGGAATATTTGCCAGGCTCAGCTGTTCCCAAGCCTTATGCACACTGTCATCAGATTCGAAGGTGTTGGCAGACAATGAATAAACAAGTGTTTATGAATTCCACTTAGGGAATATGTTAATATTTCTTCATTGGATTAATTTATTTCACATGAAATTTTAAACTAGCTCCTGTTTCTTTCTAAAAAAAAAGGGCAAACTTTGACCACTATAAAACTCTGGATTGATGAAATCTGAAGTAATAAGCTTTAACATTACTTTTTAAGTGATAATTCATGTTCTAAAAAAGAATATCAGACTATCACTTTTCAGCTGGCCATGTACCTAGATATGTATACACACAGAGAGACATACACAGACAACTAATTGATGGCACATAACAAACAGAGGCTGCCTTAAAAGACCTGAAGCTACTGATGCAAATGTGGATATGTCTTTGGAGCCCATTATTCAGTAACTACAATTACCAAAAAAATTATTGCCCAGAGTCATCCTAGAAATGTTGAGCTTTACTGAGAAACGGGCTAATGTTGAACAGATTCAAAACCAGGAATTGAGAGTACTCATCTATAAAAGTTATTTTATTTTCAAGTCCCCTGGTAAATGTTATTTTTCACATTTACGTTTTAGGATAAAAATGTCGGCATCATTTATCATTCTGGATTAAAAGACCTAAGTGCACCTGGACCCGTGCAGGGATTATACCTGGGTCTCCTGCATTGCAGGCAGATTCTTTACTGCCTGAGCGACCAAGGAATCCCTTCAACTGTCAGATAAAAGTTTCAACTTCAGAAAGTCTAGTTTGATCCCTGGGTTTGGAAGATCCCCTGGAGGAGGAAACGGCAACCCACTCCAGTATTCTTGCCTGGAGAATCCCATGGACAGAGGAGCCTGGCGGACTATAGTTCATAGGGTCGCAAAGAGCTGGACATGACTGAAGTGACTTAAACACACACACCAAGTCAGAGTAGAACTACCCATCTTCTAATTATCACTGAAGTGCTGATTCATCTATTTTTCTGTCTTTCTATGTCACCCAGTGGAAACAGGGAAACTTCCTTTCATTGGTAGATAAAATCATTTACAGGTGAAAATTCAAAGTGGTAACTGGTAATGGGAAAGATTGGAAACTTCTGCTCGAAGATCTTAAAAATAACAAAGAGGAATAAGACCATAAAGTTATAAAAATTAGACTCCGAAGGGAAGAGGACACTAGGTGCAGAGCCCAAGACGCCACAGCAACTCAGCGCCTCACCCAAGAGGCTTCTTTGTGTCCAAAGCCTCTTACTTCAACATGAATTTGTGCAGACCGAATACTTACTCTTTGAAATGTTTCCCTGGAAAAGACACGCCTGGTTCAAAAGTCTTTAAAAAGAATTAAATTAGAATCTGGCCTAATTCTGGAGCTACTTTTATAACATGCATTGTATGCATGCATGCTAAGTCACTTCCTTCTTGTCTGACTCTTTGTGACCCCATGGACCATAGCCTGCCAGGGTTCTCTGTCCATGGGATTCTCCAGGCAAGAATACTGGAGTGGGTTGCCATGTCCTCCTTCAGGGGATCTTCCCAAATAAGATCTCTTAATTTGATCATCTCTGATCCAGACTCCTCTGAACAGCCTTTTAACTGGCCTCCTTACAATTATAATTATTTTACAATTATTTTTCCCTTTTAACTGGCCCATTCTTTAGAGATCAAGGAAGTGCAAAAACAAATCCAGTCATATCACTCCTCTGCTCTCATAGCTTCCATGCAATTTTTTTTTTTTT
Organism: Redunca redunca; assembly: GCA_006410935.1. Lineage (NCBI taxonomy): Eukaryota > Metazoa > Chordata > Mammalia > Artiodactyla > Bovidae > Redunca > Redunca redunca. The sequence continues at coordinate 36,848 of SJYQ01096449.1, read as the reverse complement.
AATAAAACTCTAACCCTTACATCTTCCACAAGGTCCTGAATAACGTGACTGACTTTCTACTCATTCACTTCACCTCAGCTGTGCTGGCATTTCCCCAGTTCCCTCAAGTTCCTTCCTGCCCTAAGGTCTTTGCATCTGCTGTTCTCTTCCCTATAGTGTTCTTCCTTGTTTGTCTGGAACCTCCAATTAATCCTTTGGTTCTGGGTTCAGGAGTGATTTCTTCAAGAGAGCTTTGATCTTCATCCATTTCCTACTACCTGTACCCCTCTGGCCTCTTATTGTTTGAATGTTTCTTTCATCATGCTTACTGTAACTGCAAGTAAGCAACCACGTGTTTAATGCCTTTTTCCAACCCTTTACTGCAAGTCCTATGAAGGTGTGATTGCCTCTGTCTCATTACTGCTGTCTTCCCAGTGCCAGGAATATGGCAGGAAATAAGGCACTAAAGGGAATATAATTTTGCAATGGGCTCTTATAAGAAGTAACAAAAACTAGTCTATCTCACACAAAATCATGCTATCAACAACATATCACACTATAACATTAACAAGTCTTTGTGACACTTTAACACACAAGGAAGCCAGTGAAACAAGGTTTTCACCACTTTTGCATTCCCAAATATTCTCAACTTTCCACTAGGCTATGAAGCTGGGCACATGTGATGTTCCTTGAAAATATTCATGGTATTCAGTGTGGCAGCTAGGTTTCCTGGATGGAAACAAACTGAGACTCTAAACCAAAGCCAACCAGCCTTCAAATGAACAAGTCATTGCAAGAAATTATGTCTGAAAGGCCACCCAAGAAGAAGTAATATGAGATTCAACCAGTGTCCTCTTGAATTTAGCCAATTCACTTCAAATAAAACAAATGCTTGATGGATGGGCAAAGAAGCACAAAAAACATTAAGAAAAAGTCCAGGAGTGAGCTGTGAAATGAGGATTTCCCAAGATGATTATGACTTTGGACAGTGTTACTATAAAGAAGTTCCAGATTATGGCGGATATTTCAAAAAATCTTTGGAACCTAAGATTCATCTAAAATAGTGACACAGCTATTTGAAGTTTAGCACAGATGTATACAAGTCTACAAGACAGTGCTTCTGGTATCTGAGATGACTGCTAAGTTCTTAAGAAACTCTAGTATAGGACATTCAGGTTCCTGTGGATCAAAAGCTCCGTAATTTAAATATCCAATGTAAGAAACTATGGTTTTTTTTTTAAGGAGGAGATACTTATTTTCCAGAAACTTTTAACTCAATGAATAACAAAGAGAGAAAGGGGCAAACAGGAAAATGTAGAATAAATAATTTAAACTGACACTGAGATAAGAAACTTAAGGAGAATAAGAAGCTAATTACCTTCTATCCTCTTACCCAATAACCCAAGACTTTCACAATGTAAAACTGAAAAGGACAGGAAGCTTATCATTTCACTTTGTGTTTTCTGCCTTATTCTCTTGATAGTGGGAGGGTGGGCAGTGGGAAAAATGAGATACATGCTTGTACACTAGTGAAGGGGTGAAGCTAACATTTTTACTGCCTACTGTGATATGTGCCTAAGACACTGTGAAACTGTTAGTCACTCAATCGTGTTCGACTCTTCGTGGCCCCATGGACTGGAGCCCACCATGCTCTTCTGTCCATGGAATTCTCCAGGCAAGAATACTGGAGTGGATTGCTATTTCCTTCTCCAGGGGATCTTCCCGACCCAGGGACTGAACTTGAGTCTCCCACCTTGCAGGCAGACTCTTTACCAACTGAGTCACCAGGGAAGTCCTAAACATGCATTATTAGATTTAGTCCTCACAACCAACCCACTTGCAGATGAAGCTCACCACGGTGACATGACCGGTCAGAGGTCCCCTGGCTGGTACCTGGCAGAGGCAAGCTCTTATTCCAGAGCTACCCAGTGCCCCTTCTACAACATTCCACTGCCTTAGTCTCCTTGTTCTGTCAAATGCATTAACGATTTATTTAGCAGAACATTTCCAGCTCATTTCTTTCCATTATTCCATTCAAATGAGCTTTCTTTTTCACTCTGAGGGATTCTATTAGCCTTCACACCTTTCCCCATAGCTCAGAGATTATGGGAGAGCAGACCTTTCTTTACATATAGCAGCTCCCCTCTTTTATACTCTTAACGCAACTGTTAATGAGGCACAGAGTGTGTATCCCAAACCCACCGCAGCCCAGAAGGAACAGCTGGCACCGCCCTGAATCATTCCCAGGCTCATTCATTCCCAGACATTCTCACACGCCGAAGAGGTTCTTAATGATTCTCATTTACACAAGACAAAGTAGAGGCTAATTTTTAATTTTAAATGGTCAACCTAGTTAAATAATTGTTGAATATCAAAACAATTATCAATTTTCTACTTTAAATGATTTCTTTCATATGCCCTTGTATGAGTAAAATTAAAAAAATTTTTCTCCCCACAAGAACCCAATGGCAGAGGGGAATGAACGAATGCAACAGTGACCAAAACTTGGGAGAGATTTCATTCAAGTCCTGCATTTTAGTTTATAGAGATTTGAGTTAATTTTCCATTCTATTCCACTTAATAACATTGTTTTTAATTCTACCTTCATATTGTAAACATTAGCAATTTAGAAAATATCTCATGCTTATTTTGCAGTGTCTCAGAGAGCTCTTTCCCTATTACTCCTGCTGGTATGCAACACAATTTTTAGGAAAGAATGGTAATACGGTTTTTAACACAGTAAGATGAAGCAGTAACCTGTGGATAATAAAGCTTTAAATTGATTATTTCAGTAACTGACAGATTTTTTTAAAGTTATTGCTTGTGCTCCAATCTTATAAAAGTGGAAAAATCAGTATTTCTTCTGCTAAGGAAAGGTAAGTATATAAAAGGACTTTATAAAAAGTTAATATACTTAATATTTAAAATTCTGAAACTGATTTAATTTTGTCAGATTTATGTATGTGTTATAAACTGTTCAATCTTCCTACTCTATTCCAATCTCAGATAACAGGTACTCAAAGAAAATATCACATTTCTGTTTTCAGAAATTGTAAAATGTGGGAATCATCATATAAAGTGAAAATTACCTTGCTTTTCTATAACTGAGTATGAAGCCAAAAAACCTCGTCCAGAAACGTGAATTCCACTCATGAACAGCACTGTGATTTCATTGCTTTTTGATTCAATTGAATGGTTCATTTGCAACCCCAGACCACAGTATTTGCCTAGGATGAAAGAAAAGCAGATATTTGGTATGATTCATAAAGTCAACATTATGTACGATGTAGGTAACAGAATCATAATATACACCAAGCTGACCAAACTAGGTATTACACTAATCTAAAATGATGACTAGAATATTACTCTGGAGAGAAAACAAAAAAAAACAAAACAGCAAGTAATAAACTGTTCAAATGACTCAAAGGGAAAAACAGTGTATTCAGACATTGCTGACCTTATAATTACTCAATTTCCTGTGAAACACAAGTATTTCCTTTAAAATAGTAACAAGGAATTTAAAAAAAATTNAAAAAAAACAAAACAGCAAGTAATAAACTGTTCAAATGACTCAAAGGGAAAAACAGTGTATTCAGACATCGCTGACCTTATAATTACTCAATTTCCTGTGAAACACAAGTATTTCCTTTAAAATAGTAACAAGGAATTTAAAAAAAATTAAAGTATTTCATGTAGGCAAGTGGCTCATAAATGAACCAATAGTTCATTGGTGGTATTCTTAACATGTTTCCCATAGGGTGCCCCCAGATTCCTGAGCACAGGGACCCCTCCAAACTTTTACAGATCTTCTCAAGTTTTCTTCCAAGAATTGTTGGACTTTAGGTGGTCATGTTCAGTCCTGTTCAGTCCTGTTCAGTCCTACAGTTTTAACTATGACATGACAATTTACATTCATGCCTCTATATAGCCTTTTCCTTGAACTTCAGAAGCATATATCTAACTGCCTAGCAACTTTTACTCTTTAAGGTTTAACAGACATGTAAAAAATAACAGATCTTCCATCAGAACAGATCTAAGTTTATTAAGATAAAAGAGAAGAAAAGAATTAAAAGAAAAGATATTGCACCAATAACTAATAAAAATGAGTTTTTCTCACGTGCATGATAACTTTAACAAATTCTGAATAAAAAGTTCTAAAAATACTTTAAGTTGAGCAGTGTCACAATATGGGCTTCCCTTATAGCTCAGTTGGGAACGAACCTGCCTGCAATGCAGGAGACCAGTTCAGTTCTTGGGTGAGGAAGATCCCCTGGAGAAGGAAATGGCAACCCACTCCAGTATTCTTGCCTGGAGAATCCCATGAACAGAGGAGCCTGGTGGGCTACAGTCCATGGGGTCGCAACAGTAGACACGACTTAAGACTAAGCCACCACCAAATCACTTTAATAAGAGTAATGTGTACTTCCATAGACATCATTTTCAAGGACTATACATTATTATGTGCATAGAAAATGCTAAATAATTCACCTCTATCACCACTACCACCACCCCAACCAAAACTGGTAAGGGAACTAAGGTCACAAGGTTGATATACAGAAGTCAATTGTAAAAAAATAATCTAATCAAAATGGACAGAAGACCTAAATAGGCATTTCTCTAAAGAAGACATTCCAATGGCCAACAGGCACATGAAAAGATGCTCAACACTGCTAATTACTAGAGAAATGAGGTATCACCTCACACCTGTCAGAATGCTATCATCAAAATTCTACAAATAAATGCTGGAGAGGGTGTGAAGAAAAAGGAACTCTCCTATATTGCTGATGGGAATGTAAATTGGTGTAGTCGCTATGGAAAACTGTAAAATAAAGCTACCATATGATCCAGCAATCTCATACCTGGTAATATATCCATAAAAGACAAAAACTCCAACTTGAAAAGACACGTGTACCCACCTCACCCTGTGTTCACAAAGCACTATTTACAACAGGCAAGATACAGAAGGGATCTAAGCATCCATCAACAAATGAAAGGATTAAAAAAAGATGCAGTATATATACATACATATATACATATACATACACATATACATATATATATACATATACACACACAAACAGACATACATAATGGAATATTACTCAGCCATAAAAAGCAAAACATTGCTATTTGCAGCAACACAGATGGACCTAGAGAAGTAAGTCAGACAAAGACAAATATATGATATCATTTATACAGGGAATCTAAAAAGTAACACAGATGAATTCATTACAAAACAGACTCACAGACACAGTAAACAAACTTATGGTTATCAAAGGGGAGATAGAGAGGTGGGGAGGGACAAATTACAATGTTTAAAAGGGACTCAGTAATATCACTAAGAATGGATTGGCCTTTCCTTCTAAAGAAGGAAAGATTAGGACTGCTTAGTCATTGTTCACTTTGATTTCATGGAAAGAGGCTATTTCAACATTATTTTGTTCATGAATAAATGACAGATCCATTATTTGGACATTTTAAGATGAATAAGGTTCATGAGAATTCCAGGAACAGTATGAAAATGCAAAAATGATAGGATACCGAAAGAGGAACTCCCCAGGTTGGTAGGTGCCCAATATGCTACAGGAGATCAATGGAGAAATAACTCCAGACAGAATGAAGGGATGGAGCCAAAGCAAAAACAATACCCAGCTGTGGATGTGACTGGTGATAGAAGCAAGGTCCAAGGCTATAAAGAGCAATACTGCACAGGAACCTGGAAATCAGGTCCATGAATCAAGGCAAATTGGAAGTGGTCAAACAGGAGATGGCAAGAGTGAACATCGACATTCTAAGAATCAGCAAACTAAAATGGACTGGAATTGGTGAATTTAACTCAGATGACCATTATATCTACTACTGTGGGCAGAATCCCTTAGAAGAAATGCAGTAGCCCTCATGGTCAACAAAAGAGTCTGAAATGCAGTACTTGGATGCAATCTCAAAAATGACAGAATGATCTCTATTCATTTCCAAGGCAAACCATTCAATATCATGCTGATCCAAGCCTAGCCCCAACCAGTAACGCTGAAGAAGCTGAAGTTGAATGGTTCTATGAAGACCTACGAGACCTTTTAGAACTAACACCCCAAAAAGATGTCCTTTTCATTATAGGAGACTGGAATGCAAAAGTAGGAAGTCAAGAAACACCTGGAGTAACAGGCAAATTTGGCCTTGGAATACAAATGAAACAGGGCAAAAGCTTATATAGAGTTTTGCCAAGAGAACACACTGGTCATAGCAAACACCCTCTTCAAACAACACAAGAGAAGATTTTACACATGGACATCACCAGATGGTCAACACCGAAATCAGATTGATTATATTCTTTGTAGCCAAAGATGGAGAAGCTTTATACAATCAGCAAAAACAAGACTGGGAGCTGACTATGGCTCAGATCATGAACTCCTCATTGCTTAATTCAGACTTAAATTGAAGAAAGTACGGAAACCACTAGACCATTCAGGTATGACCTAAATCAAATCCCTTATGATTATACAGTGGAAGTGAGAAATAGATTTAAGGGACTAGATGTGATAGATAGAGTGCCTGATGAACTATGGACGGAGGTTCTTGACATTGTACAGGAGACAGGGATCAAGATAATCCCCATGGAAAGCGAAAGTGAAAGTGAAGTTGCTCAGTCGTGTCTGACTCTTTGCGACCCCCATGGACTGTAGCCAACCAGACTCCTCCATCCATGGAATTTTCTAGGCAAGAGTACTGGAGTGGCTTACCATTTCCTTCTCCAGGGGATCTTCCTAACTCAGGGACTGAACCCAGGTCTCCAGCATTGTAGGTAGATGCTTTACCGTCTGAGCCACCAGGCACAGGGATCAAGACAATCCCCATGGAAAAGAAATGCAAAAAAGCAAAATAACTGTGAGGAGGACTTACAAATAGCTGTGAAAACAAGAGAAGCGAAAAGCAAAGGAGAAAAGGAAAGACATACCCATATGAATGCAGAGTTCCAAAGAATAGCAAGGAGAGATAAGAAAGCCTTCCTCAGAGATCAATGCAAAGAAATAGAGGAGAACAACAGAATGGGAAAGACTAGAGATCTCTTCAAGAAAATTAGAGATACCAAGGGAACATTTCATGCAAAGATGGGCTCAATAAAGGACAGAAATGGCATGGACCTAACAGAAGCAGAAGATATTAAGAAGAGATGACAATAATATTCTGAAGAACGGTACAAAAAAGATCTACATGACCCAGATAATCACGATGGTGTGAGCACTCACCTAGAGACAGACATCCTGGAATGTGAAGTCAAGTGGGCCTTAGGAAGCATCACTACGGACAAAGCTAGTGGAGGTGATGCAATTCCAGCAGAGCTATTTCAAATCCTGAAAGATGATGCTGTGAAAGTGCTGCACTCAATATGCCAGCACATTTGGAAAACTCAGCAGTGGCCACAGGACTGGAAAAGGTCAGTTTTCATTCCAATCCCAAAGAAAGGCAATACCAAAGAATGATTAAACTACTGCACAATTGCACTCATCTAACATGCTAGTAAAGTAATGCTCAAAATTCTCCAAGCCAGGCTTCAGCAATGCATGAACCGTGAACTTCTAGATGTTCAAGCTGGTTTTAGAAAAGGCAGAGGAACCAGAGATCTAATTGCCAACATCCGCTGGATCATGGAAAAAGCAAGAGAGTTCCAGAAAAACATCTATTTCTGCTTTATTGACTATGCCAAAGCCTTTGACTGTGTGGATCACAATAAACTGTGGAAAATTCTGAAAGAGATGAGAATACCAGACCACCTGACCTGTCTCTTGAGAAACCTATATGCAGGTCAGGAAGCAACAGTTAGAACTGGACATGGAACAACAGACTGGTTCCAAATAGGAAAAGGAGTACGTCAAGGCTGTATATTGTCACCCTACTTATTTAACTTCTATGCAGAGTACATCATGAGAAACGCTGGACTGGAAGAAGCACAAGCTGGAGTCAAGATTGCTGGGAAAAATCTCAATAACCTCAGATATGAAGATGACACCACCCTTATGGCAGAAAGTGAAGAGGAGCTAAAAAGCCTCTTGATGAAAGTGAAATAGGAGAGCGAAAAAGTTGGCTTAAAGCTCAACATTCAGAAAACGAAGATCATGGCATCTGGTCCCATCACTTCATGGGAAATAGACGGGGAAACAGTGGAAACTGTCAGACTTTATTTTGGGGGGCTCCAAAATCACTGCAGATGGTGATTGCAGCCATGAAATTAAAAGATGCTTACCCCATGGAAGGAAAGTTATGACCAACCTAGTTAGCATATTCAAAAGCAGAGACATTACTTTGCCAACAAAGGTCCGTCTAGTCAAGGCTATGGTTTTTCCAGTGGTCATGTATGGATGTGAGAGTTGGACTATGAAGAAAGCTGAGTGCTGAAGAATTGATGCTTTTGAACTGTGGTGTTGGAGAAGACTCTTGAGAGTCCCTTGGACTACAGGGAGATCCAACCAGTCCATCCTAAAGGGATCAGTCCTGGGTGTTCATTGGAAGGAGTGATACTGAGGCTCAAACTCCAAATCTTTGGCCACCTCATGTGAAGAGTTGGAAAAGACCCTGATGCTGAGAGGGATTGGGGTAGGAGGAGAAGGGGACGACAAAGGATGAGATGGCTGGATGGCATCACCGACTCGATGCACTTGAGTTTGAGTGAAATCCTGGAGTTGGTGATGGACAGGGAGGCCTGGCGTGCTGTGATTCATGGGGTCACAAAGAGTAGGACACGACTGAGTGACTGAACTGAACTGAAAGTTCACGTGAGAAAATGTACCTTGAAACCTTTACTCTTTCTTCACACACTGACAAAGAACAATCTGGATGGACTGAGGATTTAAATGTGCAGAAGGGGAAATTAAAGCATTTAGAGGAAACTCTGAGAACATCTTCATAATCTGTAAGGGGGTAAAGATTTTAAAAGAGAATGCAAAAAGTATTAATACTAATCATGAAAAAAAAATTAATGTGAACATTAAAATTAAGTTAAAATTAATGTTTGCTCATCAAAATATACCAATATAAAGGAATAAAAAGGAAAGCTATAGAAAGGGAGAATATTTGTAACATTTATATCTAAAAACAACCCATAACCAGAATATATAAAAGAACCCCTACAAATGAGAAAATAATCATCCAATAGAAAAAATGCATTAAAAACTTCAAGATTCTTCACAGAAGATATTCGATGGCTAATAAATACATGAAGAGAGAACAATATCATTTGCCATTAGATAAGGCAAAGCTACAACATGATATGTGTTCATACATATTAGAAGTGTGATAATAGAAAAAAATAGAAAATAATAACTAGAACTCTCCTACATTGGTGGTGGGTGTGGAATGGCACTAACACAGAGGCTCTTGGCAATATCTACCAAAGCTAATCATATGGACTCAGGGAAGCAGCAATTCCTCTTGTAGATACAGAAATGTGCATTAATATTCACCAAAAGATAGGTGATAGAACATTCACAGCAAACAATTAATAACAGCCAAAAAGGGTTATTCATATAGTGGATATATCTTAATTTCCTTATTGTCAGAAGTTTAGCTTGCTTCCGATTTTTCTACACAGTGAATAATACTGCAATAAGCATTTTCCTAACATAACTTCTTACATCTTTTAAAATATTTAAGAGTGACTTTTTAGAGTGACTTTTAATATTTGCTTCCACACTGCTACTTAAGTGAGCTATGCCAGTTAATACAGCCTCAATATTAAAAAATGACAAATTTCATCACACCACTATATTAAAAGCTATGTTTTTAACCAAACCAAGAGTAAGGGAGGTCATATACTCAGTTCTAAAACTTTTACATTTCTCTGATTATAAGAAAAGTTGCCTCCTCCAATATCATCTTTCATAATGGCAGCATGGACAAAAGAGCACCCAAGTTTTTATCAGTACCCATGATGGTGACTAAAGGGTCCTGAATGAAAATTTTATTGCAGTCATGCGGATCAAAATTCTGCAAAGCAATACCAATCTTCCTCATCAAATTTTTCTAAGTAGGCTTTTCTTCTCTCTTGTGAAACTTTCTACCTGAACTGAGAACTGTAAGACTTTTTCTCTGGAAAAAGCACATTTCTGGATAGAGGAAAGCTCCATACTCAGAAAAGGTAAATGACTCAAGGCCCTGGCTCTTATTAAGTTGACAGCCTCTTTTAGGACAGCTGGCAGAATTTTCTTATACTAAGTACACTAATGTGAAAAGCAATGAGTCATAATTGTGTGGACTTCTGCAAAACCAAATGTGCTGCCAAGCATCACAGGTGAGACATACATAGCATACCAAGAAATTTCTTTCCAAGATTTTCTGGAAAAGTAAACTTTTTACCACTTATAAGATGTCAAAGACTTTTTAATATTTCCTGTAAGGGTTCACATATAGGAGTTCTTGGATATGGTCAGCATCACATGGTCTAGTTTTATCCAGTTGAATGACAATAAGAAATGGGACAGGTGTCAATTCCTCACTAACCTGTCTCAGAACATTAGAAAAAACATTCTGAAGGACACCACTTACAGAGACAAAGCTTTAGCATTTCTCTGTTCTTGTCCACAAACCAGCTTGACCATTCCAGGGTACACAGATTCACTAAGGCCTTTTGAAATGCATGTGGCTTCTGCACTTTCCAATGCAACAATGATGCTTCTGCATTAGGAACAAATCCAAGTTAAATGTGGGTACCCATCCAGCTTCTAATGAAAAAAAAATTCGCAGTAATCAATGTATTTTTGTGGTAAACAGATATGAGATGACTTTAGCCTTCCTGAGATCATGTTTTTACAGACCAGGACTTTATCTCACATGAAATTCTTAAATGGCTCTTATATCTACTACATAAGACACCCATAATCATTAAGATTAGAGATCACTTCTTTAACTCCTGCCCATAAAATGTTAATGATGATTTTATTGTAATAACACTTCTTTCAAATGAAATGAAATAATTTATACTTTAACTTGATGTAAAATAATAATAATATTTTTTTTGACAANNCAAAGAGAACTTTAAAAGAAACTCCAAGAATGAAACTTATTTTATTTTTATTAGGGTAACAAATCCCTAAAACATATCAAGAGATTTCATGGAGTTTAACAATAACTTAAGTGGCAAAGGTTAATGAAAGACCCATCAGGGGAGACAAAGACACTTAAGATACCTCACGCATAGCTAGAAAATACTGAAAACTAAATCCACTGGTAGGTAAGACAACTGACCTCAGAGAAGGAACTTAAAAGCAAAGAAATCCTGAATAGGGCGATTTTGGATAGGAAACACTTCGGTGGGAGAAGTAGGTTAAAAGTAGCAGAGAGATATGGAAACTGTATGGCAAAGATGGGGACGCAATCAAATAAGAGCAGGAAATTTAGGATCTTGTAAGATATATATATATATATATATATATTTTTTTTTTTTTTAAAGGATATACAATCCCTTCCCTTCTACAGCCTCTTCTCTTGAGGGGGAAAAAAAAAAGTAGGAAAGAAAAATTTACTACACTAACAGAAGAGGGCTATCATGAACTTATGATAAACTATAAAACTTGTAAACCATATAAACCACTGAAAACTGCCAGCACTGTCCACAGAAATACTTAGACATTGTCTTTATCTATTTAAACAAAAAAGATGGAAAAAAATGAGAATCTCAGCAATTCAATTTATGGAAACCCCCTCATCCCCCAAAACGATGGTAAAACAGAAATAAACTGGAACACAACAGTAAACTTAATTAAATGTCCTCAAACAAGCAACTGGGGATATAGCAAAACACCTTGAAACAGAAACTCAAAAACTAAGAACAGAAATGGACAAAAAGCAGGGAAGAAAAAGAGCTGGCTGATCTCAGAAAATAAATGCAAAAAAAGTGACAAAATTATGTCAGAAATATTACAAGGTGCACAAGGAATAATATTCTAATGAAAATATGATAATAAATGTTAAAGAAAAGAACAAATACAATGAAAAGGAAACTGAAAAAAGTAAAAAGGATCAGTGAGAATGTGGCTTAAATGAATGTGATTGAAACAGCAAAGGCTGTTTTCTTACAATTAAGGTATTTTAAAAAGATACACAAAACAATGGAACAGAAATAACATTAAACTATAATTCAAGAAAGTTTTCTAGAATGTAAATGAGTGAAAGAGCTCATTGGATACAGTGAAAACTAACCCAATGATAAACTTCAATACATATCCTTGTAAAACTGTTTGACTTTAAAGGAATCTTTACATAAGCTTCAATACAAAAATTAAATATCTTATAAGGGCAAGAGAATTCAATTAGTATCAAACTTCTCGAAAAATAATAACAATAACATAAAAAAGCCAGGCAATAATGAAAGAGCATTTTTTTTTTCATTCAAAGAATGAAAAAAAAAACCGTCAAAGAATGAACATATGAACCAAAAACTTACATATAAGATCAAACTGATACTCAAGGTAAGAAAAAATTTTAAATTAGGCAGCTCTAAACATGCAAGGTAACTGTACTCAAGCCTCTTTTAAGGAATCAATCTATTCATTTAAATTAAATGAACTTCATTCATTTAAGATACAATTGGGAGAACTTAAGTAAAAAGACCGCCAGTGAGCATTTAATATATTTAAACAGTGATAAAAGTTGGATGAGTTGAAGATTAAGATATTATATGATACAGGCTATGTGTTATGAATTTTGTTCTATCAGAGTAGAAATGAGGAAAGAAGCAGGAGGGAAAGAGGAAAGAATTAGGTTGGTACAAATGTAATTGCAGTTTCAGACCGTGAATTTTATATCATTATAAATAGGCTCCAACACATCTTTATTAATCAAAATAGGAACCACAACAAGCAGCACATTTTTGCCAATGAGAAATATGCTTTTCTTATTCTTGTAGCATAAAAATTCAGGATTTGATAAACTCTTGGAAAGCATTTTCTGCCTCCCGCTGTCTGTGGAAGCATTTTCCCCAAAAAAGTTGTCCAGATGCTTGAAGAAGTGGTAGTAGACTGAAGACAGGTCAGGTGAAAATGGTGAATGGGGCAAAACTTCGCAGCCCAATTCATTCAACTTTTGAAGCATTGGTGTGAGACATGTGGCGGGCTTTGTCATGGAGAGGAAGTGGGCCCTTTCTGTTGACCAATGCCGGCTGCAGGCACTGCAGTTTTTGGTGCATCTCATAGATTTGCTGAGCATACTTCTCAGATGTAATGGTTTTGCCAGGATTCAGAAAGCTATAGTGGATCAGACCAGCGACAGACCACCAAACAGTGACTATGACCATTTTTTGGTGCAAGTTTGGCTTTAGGATGTGCTTTGGAGCTTCTTCCCAGTCCAACCACTGGGCTGGTGATCGCCGGTTGTTGTATGAAAGCCACTTTTCATTGCAAGTCACAATCTGATCAAGAAATGGTTCCTTACTGTTGCACAGAATAAGAGAAGATGATACTTCAGACCGACTATTTTTCTGATTTGTGGTCAGCTCATGAGGCACCCACCCACTTATTGGGCTTTTTCACCTTTCCAATTTGCTTCAAATGCCAAACAACCATAGAATGGTTGACAATGAGTTCTTCGGTAACTTCTCGTATAATTATAAGAGGATCAGCTTCGATGATGCTCTCAATTGGTCATTTTCAACTTCTGATGGCTGGCTACTACGTTTATCTTCAAGGTTCTTGTCTTCTTTGCAAAACTTCCCGAACCACCACTGTGCTGTATATTTGTTAGCAGTTCCTGGGCCAAATGTGTTGTTGATTGTTGCAAGTTGTCTCTGCTGCTTTATGACCCATTTTAAACTCAAATATAAGAAAATCACTTAAATTTGCTTTTTTGTCTAACATCATTTCCATAGTCTAAAATATATATAAAATACACAGCAAGTAATAAGTCATTAGCAAAAAAAAAACCAAAAAACAAAACCATACTGTGAAAGACATGTAGTAAAATGAGGTATAATAAAACCATATTTATTTAAGAACATATTCAATATCAAATGGTAAATTTCAACAAGGCAAAAATCACAATTACTTTTGCACCAACCTAGTAGAACAGTGCACTGAATGTTATATGAATAAAAGACAGGAGTTACAGGCAACTGGTAGGAATGAAAAGACACTATGAAAAATAGACAAATCAGATAATAAAAGATGAAGTCAATGGGATTAGAGGCACTTAAGAACATAAAATCGAAAAAAAAAAGTAAAATTAGAAGGTAATATTTGAAACTACAAAACTTATTTAAACTCCAAAAGGAGTTTAAATATAGATGAAAAGAAAACAATACAAAGAAATAAACAGAGCAAATATAAAACACATGACTGATTATACCTTAAAATAACATGAGTTAAGACAAAAAAAAACTTATAGTTTTATAAATAGATACAACAGGTATTAGTTTTTTTTTTTAAAAATATTTTCAATTTGGCTCATAAAATGAGACCCTCAAGTATGTTATATATAAGAAATACATCCCAAACAAAATTATTCAGCAAGGCTAAAAGGAAAGGAATGAGCAAAGACAGGAATGCCAAGCAAATGAATGTAAAAAGAGATAAGGAGGAAGGTGTCTATGTGATACTAATATCAGACAAAGAAAAATGCAAATTAAAAAGTACTAAATATGACCAACGAGAAGCTTTTTAATGCTAGAAGTCATGATTTAAAATGAAGACATTATAATTATGAATAGCTATGCAACAACATTGCAATCACCTTTATAAAAGTAAAAACCCAAAGATATGACGAAAGAAAAAAAGACACTAGAAACAGATCAAGTAGATAAAAATAAAGATGTGAAAACCTGAACAGCATAATAAGATATTCTGGATGCATATTAAACTTTATATCTTACTATTAGAAAATAAACCTTCCTCTCAAGCATACATGAGACAGTCACAAAAAAGATATCTTAGGTTATACATAAAATAAAAGCAAGTTCCATAAAGTAGAATATTATAATTTTTCTAAGCACAATGCAATAAAACTAAAAAACTATTAACAGTAACAGTATGTGTACAATGTTTATTTAATGCTAACTACTGAGGATCAACTTAGAGGCAGTGAGCTGATACTCTCAATCTAAAGCAGCACTACTGAGAATTTGGGCCAGACAGTACTTTGGGGGCCTGTCCTATGTACTGTAGGACACATAACACACCTCCTAGATGCCAGTAACACTGCCTTCTCCCCCACTGGGACAACCAAAAACGTCTCCAGACATCTCCAGTGCCCCTTTGGAAGGCAAAATACCAAACTTTTGAGAATATCGTCCAAAGAGAAAATGACAAAGCTCTCAAAAAGAAAAATCAGTTGACTGAGAATTAAATTAAGCATGAGGCTGAAGCTAAATAGAAGAGTTACAGGTCCAGCTAGGATTTACAGAGAGAGAAGGCTAAGGATTAAGATAATTTGTAATAGAAATCTGAGCGAGTTAATGAAGGCAGATATTACCTCTGGGTGGTTAGCTTTCATATAAGTTGTGTTTGTTGTATAAAAAGTTTGTCTCTCTTATGTTTGTGCATCAGCTAACATATTTTAGTCACCGTAGAAAACAGATTTTTCAGGGCTGACATTTGTTTTGATTGGTCAATACCTATGTTGAAACTACTATTAAATATTTTATAATACTGACTGTAAAGAAAAAATAATGTCAAAATAGGGAGTTCCCTGATAACCTAGTTGTTAGGATTCTGGGCTTCCACTCTCGTGGCCCAGATTTAGTCCCTGATCAGGGAAATGAGATCCTGCAAGCTGCCACGTGGCCACCCCCAAAAAAAGGTTATTTCAAAATAAATACAGGAAAAAGCTAAAAGGAAAAAGTTAATGTTTACTAGAAAGTTGCTAGTTTCAACACTTTAGGGTAAGTGGCTGCTGCTGCTGTAAGCTGCTTCAGTCGTGTCCGACTCTGTGCGACCCCATGGACTGCAGCCCACCAGGCTCCTCCATCCCTGGGATTCTCCAGGCAAGAATACTGGAGTGGCTTGCCATTTCCTTCTCCAATGCATGCATGCATGCTAAGTTGCTTCAGTCATGTCCGACTCTGTGCGACCCCAAAGACAGCAGCCCACCAGGCTCCTCCGTCCACAGGATTCTCCAGGCAGGAACACTGGAGTGGGCTGCCATTTCCTTCTCCATAGGGTGAGTCGACCATGTAGTAAAGAAATTAAGGAGTGACGTCACCACCACCACGTGTGTACGCTCAGTCAGGTCCTGCTCTTTGCAACCCCATGGACTGTAGCCTGCCAGGCTCCTCTGTCAATGGAATTTTCCAGGGAAGAAATACTGGAGCGGGTTTGCAATTTCCTATTCCAGGGGATTTTTTCCAACCCAGGGATAGAAACCATGTCTCTTGTGTCTCGTGTACTGACTGGATACCTGTTAATACCTGCCAACAGATACCTACTAATAGCTGGTATCTATTACTCTATAGCCTAGTGGTTGAGGTTATAGACTTTGCTGTTAGCCAGACCTTAATTCAAGTCCCAACTCTGCCTATACAACTTTGAGCAAGTTGCTTACCTTTTTTTAATTTATCTGTTTTATGGGAATAATGTGCAGGATTCTTGTAGGACTCAATACAATCAAGCATGCCAAGGGCTTACAGTAAGAGACACCAATTCTGGAGCCAGGCTGCTTAGGTTTGAATTCCACACAGCAATTTGCCAGCTGTGTGACCTTGGGCAACTTACTCAACCTCTCTGTGCTGCAGTTCTCTCTTCTTGTGAAGGCTACATAAGTTAGTTGACAAAAGTGATTTGAATAGTACCTGCCAAATAGCAAGCACTGCATGCATGGTAGTTATTTTCATTATTAAACTGAGCCTCTACAGAATAAGAAACCAAAAAACATTAGAAATCATTATCATCATTACACACCTAATATTATCATCACTTCCACTTTTTCAAGAGGTTTGGTGATAAAGAGAAACAAAAGATATTTACTTTTTCTCTTAAACAAAGAAGACCTAAGCATATTATAGAGTAAGGGGACAAACAATACAGAAAGAGAAACTTCTCTGAAAACGTAATAGACATGGAATCATTTACGAGATGAAGCCCTGAGGACCTCAGTTTCCCTCTTTGTAAATATTATCTGAAGACTCTAAGAAACACAATTTTTAAAGATACTTTGGATGAAGGTTTAAGACAGAGTATATATCTTTAAATATACCTTTGAACACATAGACATACATTTACATTTCTTCTACAGAATGCATTTTCCTTTAATAGCTACTAAGTTTGAAAATACTTAGCTTCTCCTTTAGAGATCTACCCACAAATTCCTTCATCTCCCCAAAAGGTCATTTAAAATGGAAATTTTAAGCAAAATCCAGTAAGAAAATATATACAATAGAGTGGGAAAAGGTTACAAGTAAGTAAAGATTTTTCTTTTAAATATTTGTTTTTAAATTTCATGTTTGGACTAATTATCAACAATATCCATCAGGGAAATGATGCTAGTAGATGTCTATGGACCAAAATAAAATACTGGAGTCATATATGTATAGAAAGTTAAGATGAACAACAAATGAATTTAATTTTCACCTCTATGACTGTGGGGCAACCATAGAGCAACCACTTTGTCTCAGACACCAAGGATTAAAGAATAATCAAAGGGGAAAAGCCGCAATGAAATTTTCTCATTCCAGCACAATCTGCCGATAAAAAGAACAGATCTAGAGAGCCAGTCTTAACTCTATCATTAAACACATCCTTTTTTTCAGTGAAAATAAGTACCACTACACTAATTTCACAAAGTTTCTGGACAGTCTAGCTACTTAGAAAGTTGTTATATAGTATCATAATAAACTCATATGTTTAAATATTACATATTACTGCCTACTCTTTAAAGAAAATAGAAAATAACCACGTAAATCAAAAGTGCTTTATCAATTAAGTCACATTCTAATGATTTACAATTTAAAAAGTGACTCCTTGAGAAAGCATTCTTTTCGCTTTCTTTTCTTGATTATTTCGTAATACAATCTCTCAGGGGAGAAAAGTCCCTAAAATTAACACCTACAGGGGGAAAAAAAATCTAAGCTTTATACCAAAGTAGGAACCATATTTATAGGAAAATGCAGCTCATTTGAAGCTGCCTCTATTCAGAAGGGACCCTGAGAAAAGATAACACAGAAAACACGATTCTTTACCATTGTCACTGGAATCTTAATGCCCACATATATTTGTTTCTATCCTGTAATTCCTGGCATATCTACCTAATCAGAATATTACACAGTTATTCTTGAATGACGTTTATTTCTCTGCCAATCAGGAAAGTTACTTTTCTACACCCCCCCCCACCTCAAACAGCTCCTCAAATGGGGGACCAGAGGATATACGGTAGGTGGTGACGGGAGGGGTGGGGGGTGGGGTGGAGCAAAACTAAAGTTCCACAAGAATCATCATCACTCAGTCGCCTTGACCTTCCTGCATCTTTCCACTCACCTGTGTGAAGAGATAACAAGGGAAAACAAACCCCATGGAAATAAGGGAGAGCTGAGCACTGTCAAGCATTACTTCATTTAACCCTCCTACAGTACAAGTGGTGACTTTGCAGCCTGGACCGACGCCCTGTAGAAAGGATTCTCAGCAAGTAGGTCCTAGAACTGGGATGAGAACCTGCTGAGTGATTTAAAACCTGTGCTCCATTTCTTTCCCATGTCACTCTTCCTCTTTTAGCAGCATAACCCTATTGTCCAAATACATAATCCTCTTGTCTTTTTTTAATAAAAAGCACTTTCAATATGGAAATTAAAAAAAAAACACCAAGGTAGAGAGATGCACTCCCATGTGCCCAGTGTGCCATTCTGGTTTCACCTGCCCTCTTCCTACCACTTTTTTCTCTGACATATTTAAAAACAAATCCAAGACATTTTGTTTGAACGTCAGAATGTCTCTAACAAACCAGATCTTGAACAAACCAGTATAACATGACCACACCCTCAAAAAATTATTCTTGAGTATTGCTGTATGCCCAATTACTCTTATGTTGCCCTAAAATTTCTCTGCTTATCTTAAAAATGTCTTCTTGCAATCAATTTGAATCAAGATCCAAACAAAATCACGAGGTCCACACATTACTTTTGGAAGACATCTCTCTCTAATGCATGCCAGATATCTTGATCTCCTTCCTTTTCTTTTTTAAAAAAATGCCACTTATATGTAGTCTTTACGGTTGATAGAATGTGTTTCTCTAGCTCCTTTATTTCCTATATGCTGCTAAGGGCTTGGTTTGATCGTGGTTCACTTTTTTCATCATTGTCTCAAAGCTGCTCAGGTGGTACTGCTGACTCCCTACTGAGTCACCTCAGGAGGGAGTTAATATCCAGCTGCCTTCTATTAGTGTTACGTAATAGATAGTTCCTCAGGCGATTTGAGTTTCTAAAAGCCTATCCAAGACCATATATTCAAGGCACATGGTGATCAAGAACCCAGATTAATTGAGAGCTTGCTGGGAGACAACAGTGGTTATCACTCAATAGACCAGGAACTGTTCCTCTCGGTAGGTAAGAGGCAAAAAGTGGGGAAGAGATTTGCCTCCAGATGGAGAGGAGCCCAGGAGAGGAACACGATGCTCAGAAGAACAAGATACTAAGTTCCAGTTATAGTTCTAAAAGACATTTTACATACTTGTATCAGTAAAAGTCACAGAGAATTTTAGAGTTATTTATTTTATAATATTAATTCACCAAGATAGTCTTAGGAATTTTTCTACCTTTCCTGCTAAAGAGAAAGGTGCTGATCTCTAAGCCAAAGGTTTCCAACTTGACCTCAAAGTATATTCTCCTGGGAAGCTTTAAAAATCCCAAGGTGTGGGTCCCACCCAATCCTGATTCAACTGCTCTAGGTTGGGGACCAGACATCTGGTATTATTTAGAAGTCTATCCAGGTGACTCTAAAATGCAGCCATAATTGAGAACCACTGTTCTTAGCTAAAAATAAAGACAACAGCAGCTAATATTTACTAAGCAAATATTATGTGTCAGGTACCATTCTACGCACTTCACATGTACTTGTCTCATTTGCTATATTACAACTGAGGAAAGAGAGATCAGGTAACTTGCCTGAGGACACAGAGCAAGCTAAAAGCAGAGTTAGAACTTTACTAACAGAAGTTTGAATCCCAAACCCGTGCTCTTAACCACCATGATATACTGACTCCTAAGCATGACTTATATTTAACTGCAGATAAAATTATCAAAGAAAAAAACCAATACAAAAAGATAACTAACTTTCTCCTCCTTAGAAGCAGCAGAGTGGTATCCTGTTGCAAAGGAACCAACACAAGCTTATTAGAAAAGTGGACAACACAGACAAGAATCTTCTCTTCCAAAAAGAAGATTCAAATTTAAGATTTCCAGACATTCCAATAATTTCCCACATATCCTATGGAGCATAGTTAAACTCTGGCCACAGATATAGTGAAAATGTCCTACCTATTTCGGTTCTACTAACTCCAATTCCATTGTAAATTCTCAAGTAATTAAAGTGACAAGAATCAGAATCTTCGATGTCAAAGTCACCAAATTTGATGCGCACTCTCTCTCCCGTCTTTACACGAATCTCCCATTCGCAAACAGTGCTGTTAGGATAGGTGTGTGGGTAGTTTATAGACGTCAGGGTTCCACTTTCAGGACCTAGTACAGTATGTCCACATCCATCACCTTTAAAAAAAAAAAAGTGATATATTATTCTTTATATCTTTAACTTACACTATAAATAATCAGGGTTTTGTGAATATTTTAAAATATGTATGCTATCAGATAGTTTATACCAACCACCAATTCCTCCCATACACAAGATAAAACAGATGACACAGTTCTTGGTAAATCCACTCATGTGAAGCCAGGTTAGATCAAAATAATCAATGGTTAGCTTTATGAGTTCAAAGAATTTTCCAATCAGAATAAACAGAAGTAAATGTAACTTAGCAACAATTATACCATATTTATGTATATATAATAATAAATCCAATCTTTAAGACTATTAGTTCACAGTAATTGTTCAAAATAAATAAAACTATAACAATAAATCTACATGATCAGTTTCATCTATTTACTTATAAACAGCACAAGCCTCTTCTAAAATCTCTGTAAGAAGTTGAATGATTTCTAAAAATACTTAAACTATACTAAAGACTGGGGCTTCCCAGGTGGCACAAGTGGTAGAAAAACCTGCCCGCCAACGCAGGAGACTTAAGAGATGGGGGTTCGACCCCTGGGTGGGGAAGATCCCCTGGAGGAGGACACGGCAACCCTTCACATCTTGGTAGCAGCATTATTTGTTCCAGAAATTCCCTCAGCAACTGAATACGGAAACCTAGCTAACGTAACACATTGTAAAAATCCAATATTCTCATTCTTCCCTTTATCATAAAATGTGCTATTTCACTGAGCACCTGGAAAGAGACAATAATACTGATTAAAAAGTTTCAGCTGCTGCTCCAATTGAATCATTTAGCATTCCTTAATGATGGGATTCAAATAAATGTTTACTAGGAAAACGAATACATCCTTTCAAAATGACAGTATTTTCTCCTTCAAAAGAGCTGTTTATAATCACCTTTTGGAATAATTCAGAACTTAAAAAAAAAACTATTAAAAGTGACACTTCTGAGTTTTAACCTCAATATGGATACAGATGAATTTAAGAAAATTTTCTATTATCTTGATTTTTTATTTTTAAGAACAATGCAGGGCTGATTTTATTTACTAGAACAAAGTTTTAAAAGCCTATGAATAAGAACATAGTATCTAGCAAGTGGCAGGTGTAAAATAAATGTTTATTTGCAAGGAGATCCAACCAGTCCATCCTAAAGGAAATCAGTCCTGAATATTCCTTGGAAGGACTGATGTTGAAGTTGAAACTGCAATAGTGTGGCCACCTGATGCGAAGAGCTGACTCATTGGAAAAGACCCTGATGCTTGGAAAGATTGAAGGTGGGAGGAGAAGGGGACTGAGAATGAGATGGTTGGATGGCATCACCAACTCCATGGACATGAGTTTGAGTAAACTCTGGGAGTTGGTGATGGATACAGAAACCTATATGTAGGTCAGGAAGCAACAGTTAGAACTGGACATGGAACAACAGACTGATTCCAAACAGGAAAAGGAGTAGGTCAAGGCTGTATATTGTCACCCTGCTTATTTAACTTATATGCAGAGTACATCGTGAGAAATGCTGGGCTGGAAGAACCACAAGNAGGAAAGTGTTCCGAAAAATGACTTGCAAGTATTAATCAGGATATCCTATTTCATTATTTCATTTGACACCAATGAAGATTTTTAATGCATTATTTAGCACTAAGAATTTTCAGACTACAAAGGACTATATACATCCTATTACTCTAAGATTTTTAAAGCTGCATCACGACAATCTCAGAAAGATACTTAAAGGCCCTACTTCAATTTCACTCATTTTTTGGAAAAAATATTGCAATAAGATGGATATGTGCCGAGAGCTGCAAGAAGGTTATGGTGGCAATTTTAAGAAAAGAAACAGCTCCCAGCTCCATCTTCTTTAAGCCCAAACTCCTGCCTGCATGTAGTAATAATTTACAAAACTGAATCACATGAAGGAAAGTGAGATGTTAAAATCCTCTTCAATCCCCACCAAGCACACACTCTACATAGAACATAATGGTTAAGCAAATGGGCCCTGGGGTCACACGATGAATGTAAATGCCCTACCACTCACTGTGATCTTGAGAAGGTTGTTTACTGCTGCTAAAGGTCAGGTCTTTTTCAAATGGGTATACTACTATCTCAAACCACATAGGGTAAGAATTAAGAGAGAATGTGTGAAAACACTAGGCTTCCCTAGTGGCTCAGTGGTAGAGAGTCTGCCTGCCAGTGCAGGAGATGCGTGTTAGATCCCTGGCCCGGGAAGATCCCACATGCCACAGAACAGCTAAGCCCATGTGTCACAACTCCTGAGCCTGAACTCTAGAGCCGGGAGCCACAACAACTGAGCCAGCGTGCTGCAACTACTGAAGCCCTCGTACCCTAGAGACTGAACTTAGCAACAAGAGAAGCAACGAAAAGCCCATGCGCTGCAACCAGAGAGCAGCCCTGCTCGCAGCAACTGCAGGAAAGCCCACAGAGCAACAACAACCCAGCACGGACCAAAATAAATAAATACATAAATAAATTAAAAGATAAAGCAAAACACCCTCCCTGCTGCTGCTGCTGTCCCTTCAGTCGTGTCTGACTCTGTGCGACCCCACCAGGCTCCGCCCCTGGGATTCTCCAGGCAAGAACACTGGAGTGGGCTGCCATTTCCTTCTCCAATGCATGGAAGTGAAAAGTGAAAGTGAAGTCGCTCAATCGTGTCCGACTCTTTGGTGACCCCATGGACTGCAGCCCACCAGGCTCCTCCATCTATGGGATTTTCCAGGCAGGAGTACTGGAGTGGGGTGCCATTGCCTTTTCCGACCCTCCCTACTATCAAGGGCCTAATCCACAATAATATACTCAATAAATGTCTGAGGGTATTATTACAGTCATAAAGACCAGAAAGGCTTTTGCTTATCATATGTAGATCCAGTGCGTTTGGCACAGCCTCGCTAAGCCATCAGAACAATGGCTCATTACTTTAGAAGATTTACAGCAGCTTTAAAGCTTTGAGTACAGTGTCCTGTGAAAAGTATAAATCATGAGAAAGTAACTCTCACTAATCTTCTCCCGGATGACCTCTACTTCACTTCAGTGACTCATGAAAATACATCCTAGACTTTGTTTTTGCTATTACTGTAGACTCCTCCCATCTGTGAAAAGTCAAAAACGTTTAATGTCTCACTTCTTTGGTCAGTCCCCTGACCCTTCGGCTCTCTTACACCCACTGCTCGCTTTCTGTGAACTTCTCTCTTTTCTCCCCATCTATTATGTTGCCCTTAGCCTCACTTCTTTCCCCCACCCAACCTGAATCTCACATCCAGTGTGTGAACTACACTCTTCCTGGTACCTTCACTTCCTGGCCACTGTGCCTTCTTGAGGATCTATCTGCCTGGGAAACCCTCCACCTGGGATCAAATGATCTCTCTGCCCAGGAGCCAAGCACGGCTGGAAAAAAAAAAATCACAGCCTAAGGAACAGCTGTCATAACAATAATGGATCCTGATCTCAGATGGGCATTGAAAGTCACCAGTATTTTTGCTCAGTGTTTCTCAAAATTTCATCAACATTAGAACATTAGGTTCTCACGCCCCCATCTCTGTTTCAATAGATTATAATAAATATGGCAGAAAAATTATCTGAAACTTGGAAATAGGCTTAAAAAAAAAAAAAAGGTGAGCAGCAGAAACTTTAAATGCCATAGAGACCAAAAGCTGCCCCAAAATTACAGAGCAAAGTACTTAACTGGACTTGTAATTGATCATCAACTAAAGGTCCCAGTCTTCATTGCACATAAACTTGCAGATTTTTTTTTAAATTTTTAAATTAATTTATTTAATTGAAGGACAATTGCTTTATAGTATTGTGCTGGTTTCTACCAAACATCAACATGAATCAGCCATAGGGTTTACCTATGTTCCTCCTCTCTCATTTGAACACCCCTCCCACCTCCCTCCCCATCCCACCCCTCTAGGTTGTTTCGGAGTCCCAGTTTGAGTTCCCCGAGTAATACAGCAAATTCCCACCGATTATCTATTTTACATATGGTAATGTATGTTTCCATGTTACTATCTCTGTATATCCCACCCTCTCCTTCCTTCCCTCAAGCTGTGTCCATAAGTCTGTTCTCAATGTCTGTGTCTCCACGGCTGCTCTGCAAATAGGTTCAACAGTACCATCTTTCTACAGTCTATATCTAAATGTGTTAGTATACGATATTTGTTTTTCTCTTTCTGACTCACTTCACTGTGTATAACAGGCTCTAAATCACAAGTCCATCTACCTCATTAGGACTGACTCAAATGGGTTCCTTTTTATGGCTGAGTAATATTCCATTATATATATGTACCACAGCATCTTTATCTACTCATCTGTTGATGGACATCTAGGTTGCTTCCATGTCCTAGCTATTCTAAGTAGTGCTGCAGTGAACATTCGAGTACATGTGTCTTTTTCAGTTTTGGGTTTTCTCAGGGCATGTGCCTAGTAGTGGGACTGCCGGGTCATATGTTAGTTTTATTCCCATAAACTTGGAGATTTTTGTCCTGTGGAGATGCATATCATCTCTGGACAGTTGAAAAAAAAAATCCTAATATTACAGTTTAGAGCCCTAATAGCCCACTTTTAGTCATCGAATCTAGCAATCACAGCCTAAGACTGCCTATCTAAACACCTAGTCTTTCAAATACTCTTTGGACACATTTTAACCTCTTACTGATTCCTTCATTAATTAATGAGTTGAATAAAATCTTTGATGTGTTAATTTCACATTTGCATGACAGGTATGCTTTTGCTACAGTGGCACCTAGGAAGGATCCACACTTTTAATAAATTTCAGAATTCTACCAATGAGAGCAAAAACACACAATCTTTCTGCACCCAGTGTTCCCCAATATCTACCACTTTTTCCCACTTTTTTTTCCCTATAGAGAGAGCTTTTTCAGTTTTCCAAGTCTGATGTCTTATTTCTTTGCCTCCTGTACGCCCTCCCATTCTAGGCTCAAAATATGATAATTCAGCTTCCAGACAGTTGTGGGTTGGATTGTGCTCCCCCTAGACCCCATTATCCCAACAACCAAATTATATGTTCCTAAATCCTGGAACCTATGAATGTCACCTTATTTGGAAACAGGTCTTAGTGGATGTAATCAATTTAAAATGAGGTCATACTGGATTAGGACAAATCCTAATCCAGTGTCTGGTATCCTTATAAAAAGAGGGAAATTTGGACAGGGATATAGACATAGGGAAAATAACACGTAACTTCAGAGGCACAGACTGGAATGATGCAAAGGGGATTCCAAAGACTGCAACTCCCAGAAGCTAGAAGAAGCAAGGAAGGGCCCTCACCTAGAGCCTTCAGAGACAGCACATGACCCAGCCAATACCTGACTTTCAGAAGTTCAGCCTGTACAACTGTAAGAAAATAAATTTCTGTGGCTTGAAGCCATCTAAATTTGTGGTGATCTGTTATGGCAGCACCAGGAAGCACAGACCTACCTTCCCAATGGGACTATTCACTAAAGCGGTCAGTTTGCAAGCTGCCAAGTCAACAGATATTTTGCCATCCTTATCATCTGTGACCTTTCCACTGCATCTGGTATTGCCGGCCTTTCCTTCCCTCCCACCTTCCTTCCTTCCTTCCTTCCTTCCTTATCGGCCCTCCCTCCTTCTTAGAACTCTCCTTCCC
The DNA here is from genome assembly GCA_006410935.1 of Redunca redunca. Classification (NCBI taxonomy): domain Eukaryota; kingdom Metazoa; phylum Chordata; class Mammalia; order Artiodactyla; family Bovidae; genus Redunca; species Redunca redunca. The sequence goes on along the minus strand of SJYQ01096449.1, from coordinate 10,565 downwards.
CAACTTAGTTCTTTTAACTCTCTAATTGCCACTTCTCCAGCATCTTAGCTGACATCTTTTGACTACAGATAACTGACCCTGCGGTTCCCCAGAGCTCTTTCCCCTCTCTATGTATGCTGCCAGGGCCATCTCTCCACCCCGATTTCAGTTACCACTAGGTGGAGAATGCTCCAAAGTTTCCAACCTTTCTCCTAATTCTCAAATCTGTCATCTACTTCTATTAAGCATCTCCGCTCAGAAATTCCATAGTATTCAAACTCACGTACCAAGCATTCAATGAGCATCTTCCATGTGCCAAGTACAGAACAAGAGAAATGATAAGGCCCTTGTCCTTACCAAATTTACAAAATAGTAAGACAGACATAGTACTGATAAATAATTTCCAGGATGTTGAGTACTGCAGGGAAGTAATGGATGTGATACAGAGTTGGGGGTGGGGGGGCATGCATAGGATAAATAGCAATTAACTAGACAATTACTTGTGGATGAGGGAGGTGCTAAAAGCAGAGAGAAGACAATTCCAGAAGGAAAAAAAAAACCCAGCATTTTTAACTGACCTTTGCTCTCTCAGATTTAACTGGTCATTAAGTTTTATACTTTGTTTCCTTAGTATCTCTAAATTTAGTCCCTTTGAACAAGTGCAGGCCCTTGCAAGAGTTCTCTAACAGGTTCCCTCCACTTCCTTTCTTTCCTCTCCAATCCACTGCTCACACTCCTGCCAGTGTTTCTTAGACTGGGTCATGCAGGTCCCTCATTTAAAAAACCTTCAACTGTTCTCCACTGATGATACAATAAATCTCAAACTCTTCGGCAAGAATACAAAGTCCATTATAACTTGTCCCCTGACTCCTTCTCCCATCTCATCTCTCAACTTTTCCCACAAACTCTCTGCCCCCCACTCTGGAGCAAGGGGCTCCCAGGTAACTCCCCCATGCTCCACCCACTCTCTGCTCTGCACTTCTCAGCTCTGCCAACAATAATGTCCTTACTCCTCAGAGCCATCTGGCAAATACCTACTCAGTGTTCTCTCCGGAAGCCTTTCTGAAAGTAAAGGTCTTTCTCTCCACTTCCATTATTAAAATCTCTTTATTGAATATGCTTAATTATGCATACTTATGTCGGCTTGCCACACCAGCTGTAGAACTCTGCTAGGCAGGCAGTGTATTCTGTTCGCCTGGGTAGCCACAGACGTAGAAACAAGGTGTACTGGGTTCTTAACATATGCTGCCGAATTTAGAAATTAATGAACTCAAAACAAACCAAGGGTAGGCACAATGTAGACAAGTGGTACAATAGAAAGTACACAGGCCTGGGAATCAGACAGACTTTTCAATGTGAATTCTAGCTATGCCAACTTCTGAGGTGATCCTAGCATTTAACCTCTACATCCTCAACTATACATGGGAATAATACCACCCATCTCCCAAGGTACTTGTGAGGGCTTGGTAAGAACTTATGCAAAATGCAGTGCGTTCTATAAATGTGAACAACCTCTCCGAAAATGATGATGATGTCTATGTATCTAGTACCCTCCCTTCCTGCTGGGAACTACTCTGTAGTTTGCAACAGTTTTCATATGACCTCATGCCCCCGGTTAGCTAACTAGTCCAAGGGTGGGAACTGACTCACACTGGGCCCATTTGAGGCCAACTTACACTGCCCTCCCATTTCCTGCCCTTGTATGTCAGAGAAACCCCAGAACCTCTCCAGTGTGGAGGCCATAAGCCTTGAGGATTGTCAGCAGCCATGATCTGCTGCCTACAGAGTCCTTGGTGTCTGAGGTCTGGCTGCATCCCTGCTTTTCCCGGAGCTTACTCTGGCTCAGTCCTTAAGAAGATTCCGCAAACTACCTCTAAATGCTCCCGCAAATTACCTACTTGAAGCATGTGTAATTTTCAGTTCCCTATAACCTTCCTAACTAAAACACTCTTCCTCCACCCGGGCAACAGAATGTCTCACATCCAGACCTATAAAGTTAGCATCTAGGATAAAACCAGTAACCAGAAATAGGTCATGCTCGGAAGAGAGAGAGACACCATGAACCTGAAAATGATCTGAGGGTGGAGATCGAAGTTGAAGTCTATCAACAGGTAGGAAGTTGGAGAAAGGGGAGGCCAAAAGTGAGGGGACAAAACCTGTATTAAGGTCTCGGTGGGCTGGAGGCCAAGTAAGGCCATTTCATGTGAGCAATCATACCCTGTTGTCACATTCCTTCCCTACACAGCCTGACCCCTTCACTAAGCTAGGGGTGGGGCTTTCCTGTACAGTAAGTGTAGGGAAAATGGGAAGAAGGATCAGAAGGATGGAGAAGCACTGGATCTCAATAGAAAGCCAACACTTGAAAATGGAAATCTTAACTATAGAGTAGGAAAAGAGAAACAAAATTTTCATTCACACATTGTTTCACTCATTGAACCAAAATTTAGCAACTACCTAGATTTGGTCACAGCCTAATGCATTCTACAGAGGTAAGATATACAATAAAAAAAAAAAAAAAAAACACTGAGAGTGACATGCCTAGTATTAATATTTAAATCCATATATGTCTGACTCCAACATCTCTATACTTTCAAACTCCATCCAAGTTAAAAAATAACGAAGACAAAGAAAGCTCTAGGCTTTAAAAGAAAAGAAATCTCACAGTTGAAAACACACTTTCAGAAGAGCAGAAGCTAGGCTGCAAGGAAATCATCATTTAACAAATATGTGTGCTAGACACTAAAAAAATGTACAGCACAAATGTAGTCTTACTTGTTAGTTGGTCACTGAGAAAAAGGAGAAATATAAGCTGTGGGCAAAGCAACCGGTTGAAAGAAAAGATGTATATATAAGCCAGTGGCATCTTGACTGTGTTTCCAGGTACAAGGTTAAGAAGCACCATGGAAGTTTACTAAAAGCGCATCTTATATTCCCCAATGAAGCAAGGTTCTGGACAAGGTGGAAGAGATGATTTGAGGAAGAAGAAAAGGCGAGGCAGGAGGTAGTTTTACTTGCAGGGATGAAGAGCAGGACAAGGGTTTAGGACAAGGCAGGTCAGTCATGATGCTGTGGCTGAGCAGAAATCCCATGGGAGGTTCAACCAATGGTCCTTATCTGGGGCAGATCTAGTCACAAAGGTCACATGCCTTTCTCCAGCAACCCTGAGCTATTCAGAACAAGAGAAAGCGGTGGGGACTGGCATGTGGGCCAGGTTTGGGATCTATCAAGGACATAGGGAAAAGCATCAATGGGATGATGAACCTGGGCTGAGACAAGTGACCCAGAAATGGGCAAAGGGACTGGGTAGAAGCAGAGGTAGCTAAGGGTGATGTCACTGCTAGTATCACCATAGGTACAAACGCTTCAGTCTGCCCTGCAATGGAAGTCCTCCACAATCTTGTCCCCACTGACCTTTCCAGCCCGTTTCACATTACTTTCCTCTGACCCCAGATTAGTGAAGCTACCTGAATGTTCTCCAGGAGTTTCAGTCAGCAAAGAAAAAGGAGGCAGGCAACAACTAGAACCAAAACTAGGGAGTTTTATAAAGCTGGAGATGACTATTCAATTAAAACCTGAATGAGAGGGCAAAGGAGTGCACCCCACTGGCTTTCATTGATTTTGGCTTAGCACAGCTCTTAAAGACCACTTACTTGACAGGGCAACACAGCAGTGTTCTCTAAATAGCAGCCATGGCTTTGTTCAGAGTTCCAGCTGAGCGGGGGACTCCTGTCATTATGAAAGCAAGAGTCTAGCTCCTGGGAAGAAGGTGGCTGGGAGAACTCTGGGCAGAATGTCAGGCCCTGTGCAAGCAGGTTAAGGTTCAAGAAAGGGCTCTATTTCCATGGAACTGAGAAGCCCAGGGTCCGAGGGAATCAGACAAAGGACAAGTGTGAAGGGCATGCAGGTGCCCAGGACTAATGAATAACATGCTTGGGGCAGCAAATTCACTGCAGAAATGAGTTCTGAATTTTTTTATTTTTTTTATTTTTTGGCCCAGCTGAGTGGTTTGTGGAATTTTAGTTCCCTGACCAGGGCCTGAACGCAGGCCCTTGGTAGTGAAAGCGCCATGTCCTAACCACTGGACCGTCAGGGAGTTCCCCTAAATTCACATTTTTTGAATGATGGGCATCATGGTTAAGTATTAGAAATTAGAAAATGAATAAAACTCTGCCAGATATAAGTATTCAATATACATTGTGATTAATGACTGAACAGAAAAAACTAGAAATTACCATCTGGAGATGAGTGGATGCGATGACAAGAGGACTCTTCTCAGAGAGGATGAGACCAAGGAAGGTTTGAAGGATGGTAAGGGGTTACTGCTTCCCGGGGGACTTAAGGGTAAAGAAGCTGCCTGCCAAGCAGGAGACACGGGTTCAACCCCTGGGTCGGGAAGATCCCCTGGAGAAGGAAACGGCAACCCACTCCAGTAGTCTTGCCTGGGAAATCTCATAGACAGAGGGGCCTGGCAGGCTACAGTCTGTGGGATCACAAAGAGTTGGACATGACTCCGCAACTAAATAACAAGGAGGTGACCAAGCAGATAAGGACAGGGGCTCTTTCTCTTCAAGTAGAGAAAATGATACATGTAAAGAGATCAGTATAGAGAACAAGGTAAAACAGGATCAAAATACATATGAGAGGAATAAAAATCTCAGCTTTACACAGAACTATATATATATAAAGGGTGAGGGATACTGGCATGAGATAAAGTCAGAGAAGGAAGGGAGAAGCCAGATTCTGAAAAAATATACATAAAACGCAAAGAACTCCTCTCGCTATAAAAGCATAGGAGTCTAGATACTGGGAAGATGGTTGATTTTATCTTACAGGTGGTAAAGGGGCTGCTGGACACACTATGGAAGTATTAACAGAGCTCCAAGAGGGCAGTGCCCCAGTGCACAGAACCACAGCCCTCAGAAAAGAACCAACAAATATTTGCCCAAATATGGGGCAAGAGTGTAGGGTATGGGGCTTGCAGAGGAAGCAGTGGGCCAGGGCCAGAGGCTGAGGCCATGCTACTTACCACAGCAGGGCTGGCTTTGACACTCAAAGTTTCCTGACTCCTTGCTGTTCTGATGCTGCGATCTTTACTCCTTAAATGTCACTCATCCCTGTGAACTAGGAATCTACTGGCCCTAACAGCTGATCTGCTTAAAACCATTTTATCAGCAAGGTTTCCCCTACTTCCCTGGGCACTGTGAGCTTACCCTCCTTTTCAAACACACAGCACTATGCAACTTTCCCTGGCTATTTACACACATGCTCCAACTCGAAGATGATTATTGCCCCAACTAGACTGCAGGATCCCTGAAGACAATGACAATATTTTACTTGTTCATAACTATCTCGGGGCTGTGTTAATATATGTGCACACACCCTGGGAGTTTATAATTGGAACTCTCTCATGCTGAGAGTTTTTATGAGAGGATGATAATGAGTACCAGCATTTACTCTTTGATCCCAAGTGATTAAGTTCTGACTGCAAACTCTCAGAAACTATACTTCACAGAAGCAAGGAACACTGAGCCTCCTCTCCTTAGAAAGGAGTTGAGGCATTGTGCATCTTGGGGTCTTTCCAGTAACTCAAGCAGCTAGCCAAAGATCTTCTTCCAACTACATACCTTCAGAGTGCAGGTGGGTCTAGCAGGTGATGTTTTAGCAGCCTTTTAAGATCATTCCATTATCTGTCTGCTTCAGTGGACACTGGCATTCATTAAATTCTAGTTTATGTGAATATCTGTATTTTTTTGTACTTATAGAGTATACTGATTCAATCCACATAAGGACCCGGAAAATTAGCATTATGTGGGTTTCTAAACTAATAGTTTGAACTGACATACTTTCTTAAAGATCCTATCGTAAATAAAGAATTTAATCAAATGGATTAAAGAAAATAATGCAATAGCAGTTTTGAACAATATAGTAATTACTTCATAAAGAATAAATGTCCTGTGAAAAAATTTTTAATTTCAAAATTTTTGTCTTGGCATATTTTCAAAGTGGCCTTCTGTGTACTAAATCAGCCTGTATTAATTTTAACATGATACGTCTGCAGAACATAACACCACACCACTAAGATTACAACCACATAAGATTATGTAGATGTGTGAATATGGACTAGAAAGGAAGATGAAGTGAAGTGAAGTGAAAGTCGCTCAGTCATGTCCGACTCTTTGAGACCCCATGGACTACACAGTTCATGGAATTCTCCAGGCCAGAAAACTGGGTAAGGAGTATACTCCAGGGAAAGGAGTGGGTAGCCTTTCCCTTCTCCAGGGGATCTTCCCAGCCCAGGGATCGAACCCAGGTCTCTTGCAATGCAGGTGGATTCTTTACCAGCTAAGCCACAGGGAAGCCCATCAAAAATTATAAATTGATAGATTAGGGGTAGGACTATAATTATTAGCTAAGTTTTTGGTTTTGAGTAATTGTTATAAATTGTTATCTGTATGATATTTTTAAAATAAATAAAGTGTTAAGGCCATAAGGTTGCTATAAAATAAACTTAATCTATGAGTCACACAAGAAAAACTGCCAAGTGGTCTCACTTCCTATATCAACAATCACATTTAGCAAATATCACTCCCTCTAAAAAGCTTTTCCTGATCTATACAGTTTCATGTCATCAGTCTACATCCTTCCAACTAGTCAAGAAGTGGAAGTGAAAACCATCTATTTGCATGCATTTAATTAATACCTAGTATTGCCACCTGAACTTTCATACCCTAGGTTTATTTTGTAAAGTACAGTCTTATATTTAAAGTCTAACTCTATGTAAATCAAGACTTTCCTTATCATACTATAATCTGATGCTTTCTTTTTGGAAATTAATTCATTCATTATCTTTTAAATTCTAGTACTGATACTTTAACTCATACACATTTCGTTGGTCTTTTAGAATGAAACTTGGATGTTCAAACAGAACTATTCATTATTTCCAGAACAAAATAAAGTTTCCTCTCTGTTGATAACATTGGGAAATCTACCTAAAAATCATTAACCTGTAATTTTACAATTAATTTTTAATTTACAAGCTTTTAAAATAGGGATTTTAAATTTGATCATTAACACATATGGAATATGTGCTATATTTCTAACCTCCACTATGCAAAATTAATCAGAAATATAGCAGAAAAAGCATGCTTTGATTTTTGCCTCTGAAAAAAAACTACATAAAAGAGCCCTAGTGTTAGTTGCTCAGTCTTGTCTGACTCTTTGTGACCCCACGGACTGTAGACCTCCAGACTCCTCTGTTCAGGGGCGTTTTCAAGGCTAGAATACAGGTGTGGGTTGCCATGACCTCCTCCAAGGGATCTTCCAGACCCAGGTATCAAAACTGTGTCTCCTGCATTGCAGGCAGATTCTTTCCTGTCTGAGCCACCAGGGAAGAACTTAAGAGCCCTAATGTTTCATCAAACCAAAAATAGTTAATTAGGTTAATTCTAAATTAACCTAATGCCAACATCATTAACAATTACAAATGTTCTTTGCACTGGGACATGTTCTTCATTTCCGACAATTCACAAATACTGCTCAAAAACTATTTCCCTGCATCACAAGCAAATAAAGGCACTACCTGACAGACTGTAAATTTTTTTTCACACATTAGTTCAAAAATCACTGTGAAACTGATTCTTTTTAAAAAGGAATCTGATTTGACAGATTTATTAAATTAGCTAACAAAAATAATTACTTTCATGAATATTTTGTATTAATAGGCATTAAGAAGTCAGTTTCAATGGATTTTTAAAATTTATTCCCCTGATATTTTACCACATTCAAATAACATTCTAATCTACAGGCTTCCCTGGTGGCCCAGTGAATAAGATTCTGCCTGCCAATGCAGGGGTCATGGGTTCAATCCCTACCTGGTCTATGGAGCAACTAAGTGTGTGTGCCACAAGTCCTGAAGCCCGAGCCCCCTAGAGCCTGTGCTCTACAATAAGAGAAGCCACCGCAATGAGAAGCCCATGCACCGCAACCGCAGAAAGCTGCACAAAAGCAGTGAAGGCTCAGCGCAGCCAAAAGGGAAAAACTAACCCGGAAGGTGGGCAAACCCTCCATGACACAAATGAGGAAGCTGAGCTTCTGAGATGAGGCGACACAAATCCCTACGGTCATAAAGTAAACCAAAGACTTAAACTCATTCAGTAGACCCGCAACTTCCTATTAAGTAAATGTATTACAGTAACAAATAGGCAATCAGCGTAAGTTCCACCAATTTAAGTTTTTTAGAGAGACATACATTTTACAGGTAAATAATGTTTTCAATAAAAACAAGAAAGACTTTGAAGGTGAACTTAATATCCAACTCAGAACTCAAGACACACAAATATAAGTCATGTCTAAAACAGCATCATAGTCAAACAGATGTGTGAATAAACAGAATTTATAAATATATTAATGAAGTAAGATTAAATACATCTCTGTTGTGAAAGGTTGACAAGTTTTCAGACTGATGAAAAATTTTATTCTAGACCAAACAAAAAGAAAAAAACATTTGGTCAGCAGAAAATCTGCTGAAGAATGGCATTAATGTGTGGCATTAAAATGAGGTCTGAAAGATTAAAAGAAAAAAATCCTGAAATACATTTCTACCTCAAAACACATATTAAATGCATTTCTACCTAGGATGGCTAAGGAAAAAAAAAATCTGTATATCACAAAACACTTTCTCACAGCTTATTTTTATTGCAATTTGCAGAACACTGGAAAATGCTTAAAGAAATTACTTACAACTCTACCATCGAAAGACAACTTTTATCATTTTATTATCTCCTCCCAATCTTATTATAAAGACTTCTGATAAGAGTAAAATCTCCAGCTTGTAACTTAACATTACAACATAGTAGACATCCCCATTAGAAAAAATTCTATAAGCATCTTAAAGCACTGCTTCTCACTTCAAAGTCAGACTTCCTTCCAGGTTATGTGAAGAATCCCAGTGGACCCTAAAGCACATTTGTTAAGACCAGTAACACGGACAGGACCACAGACTGCATCCAGACCCGCTGAATAAGAAATACAATTTTTAAAAAATTGGGGAATTAAAATGCCATACAATTTCTGGGTTTTCGGGTGATGTATACCTAAATGACCCTTACTTTATCATTTTAGTAAGCTCATAATTAACAATGATAATCAGTTATAGTTGTTTGTACTTTACCCTTTGCCAGACTCCTATGTACTAGCATTTCATTTTCATCAAGCTAAGAAACAGGTATATACTCATATTACTGATGTAGAAAACTGAGGTACAAACAAACTAAGTGATTTTACAAAATTTACCCAATCAACATGGGAGAACTAGAAATCAGGTCTTTTAAATTATCAGGATCATTTCTATTTGTGTTAATCTATACTGATGTTTTTATATAACATGACACTGTGAAAGAGAACCAGATACTCTAGTTGTTAAAATGCTTGGTAAAAACTAAAATTAGACTTTTTAAAAAAAGGGTAATGTTGCATGTTTAATTAGGCCAGGCTTGAGAAACTCTAAAAACAGAGCAATTGTCTCATTTGCAGAGGAGACATTTAATCAGTTATAAACTATTCAAAGATCTTTTTTTAAAACATGACATAAACACTTTCAGATTCTGAAATAAACAAAAGTGGTCAGAGTATCCTGCTTATGTAGTTATATTTTGTATCAATATACCTTATTTTATGGGTGTCTCAGTTTCCTTACGTTTGAAATGGGATAACAACACTTAACTCAGATGGCTGTGGTGAGGATTAAATGAGTTAATAGATGTAAATCACTAAGGGTTGTCACAAAGTAACACCCATTCAATCAGTGTTAGCTATATGTTAATATAATCCTGTTTTGCTTTTTCTTTCTACCAGGAGGAAAACAGAAGCATAGGTTCAAAAATTTCAATGAAGGAAAGAATTTCACTCTAATTTATTAAGTGCTGATGTTCAAGAATTCGATTAAGGAGATGATCTAACTGAAACCTGCATGCTGCCTAGAGCTGAAAGAGGTCAGTTTACCGAAAACATTGTTTCCATTTACATTATATTTCCACATGCCTGTCAAAGTTTTAGCATCTTCGCAATGACGTGCTTAAGACCATGATTCCATACTCTACTGAAAAACTGCATGAAAGCAACATTGAGCTGGACTTAAACATGGAGGTCAACCTAAAAACAAACAAACAAAAAACCTCTATCAAGTATTAAGTAACAATCCAGTTCTTATCTCTCTCACAGGAATAAAATGGAAATTCAATGGAGAAATGTGTTCAATAACTTGATGTCAAATTTGCTGTTCAATGCCTGAAAAAAAGTACTAAAAGGGGGAAGAAATCAGCCCAGCATTCTCTTTCAACTATGATTATTTAGTAAATAGCTTTGCCGATAAGGTCTCGAAGGATTGTAGTAGGAAAGAAGTTTTGTCACTTTCTGTAAGGGCTTGCCCATGTAATACGGATCGTTCCGTCTGGGCAATAGAGCACGCTGCCTTGGGTCCCGGACGCAGAGTCTGACCCAAACAATCTATCTAGACCACCATCCTGAAATAGGCAGGGACTGCAAAAAGCATGTTCTAAATCCAAGACTCAAAGATAACCAGAATCAAC